>CM049596.1:802500-1065000 GCA_026979955.1 Megalurothrips usitatus
TCGGAGGAGGAGGAGGAGGAGGAGGAGGAGGAGGAGGAGGAGGAGGAGGAGGAGGAGGAGGCGGGGAGGAGCGCGCGCTAGCTTGCTCGTCCACCGGCGTAGTATCCAGTATTCATAGGCGCGTGCCCGTTAACGCCCCACGACCGCCGTTGGAGCACAGAGCGGCGCGGAAGCGGAGCAGAAGCGGCGGCAGGTATAAATTTTAAAACTTAATTATCTCCCGTCTTTACTGCTGTCAAAGTTGACCTTGTTACAATCTGTTTTGGCCGTGTGTGTGTGTGTGTGTGTGTGTGTGTGAGGGAGGGGGAGGCGGCTGGCTGCCGGTGGGGGGCCCCCTCCTGCGCGCTTGCGGAAGGGCAGTGATGGATGATAAACTGCTGTCAGACGACGAACGAGTTTCTGATGACCTCATCAAGGAATGGCAGAAAAGAGAAAGGAGTATGTGACAGCAGGGATGGGAGAGAGAGAGAGAGAGAGAGAGAGAGAGAGAGAGAGAGAGAGAGAGAGAGAGAGAGAGAGAGAGAGAGAGAGAGAGAGAGAGAGAGAGAGAGAGATGGAGGTTGTGTGTGTGCATGTGTGTGTGTGTGTGTGTGTGCATGTGTGTGTGTGTGTGTTCGAGGGGGTGGCGTTATAGTTCGCTGTAGGTGGCAGTGCGCCGCCGGTCGATCTTGGGTGGTGTCGATCTGAAGGACTGGTGTATAGTTGGTGTTTGCTGGCGGTGTGCGGCGCTGTCGTGCGAACACCGAGTTCTATCCCCCTCCCCCTCCCCCCCCCCCCCCCCTCTCTCTCTCTCTCTCTCTTCTGCACACACACACACAGTTCGTGACAATTATCACCCGGCGTTGCTATCATCAGGGCAGAGAGCAGCTCCGGCTGGAGTGGGTCTGTTGTTAAAGGTATACGTTGAGGTGGGCGTTCCCCCCGACGCACCCCCCCCCCCGCCCCCGTCCCCGTACCACCACCACCACCACCACCACCACCACCACCACCACCACCACCACCTCCTCATTCACCGACCCCCGCGCCGCCGCCTGCGCTCGCGGTAGCTTCGCCGCGGCTGATGCCAGGTACTTGTGTGCGGCCCCTAATGCCGGGTAATGGTTATGGGTGCCTCTGCTTTGCCGTGGTGGCCGCGGTTGGTATCCGTGGCGGCCGCGGGGTTCGGGTCTCGTTATGCCAACGCGATCTGAGGACCTCTACAAGGAGTGCCGCCCTGCCGCCCTGCCCCGCCGGCAGCGCTGCGCGACGCCTCAAAGGCCACGTAAGAATACAATAAGTTTTAAAAAAAGACGATGACCTCAGCCGCTCTGCTGCCAAACTGTGTTTTTTAAGGTAAAATGCGCCTCAAGTTTGCCGCAGCGTGCTGTCACCACTGAGTTCGAAAAAGAGATGACTAGAGTTTATAGTTCCGGAATCCAATGAAATTTTCAGAACATTTGCAAAATTATTTGAAATACTACGATTTTTTTTTTAGAAAATTTTGGGGCAAATTTCCTAAACGAAAAACTCTAGAAATGACAGCTCCGGTTGCAGCGGTCCCTGCTGCAGGTTCCCTGATGGCCCTGACGGGGCAGTTCTCCCGGGCTGAGTGGGTGATGCGCTCCATGCGACATGCCGCTCCGGGTCGAGTGGGCACAGACCGCTGCTCCGCTGCTCGACGGCTAGTTTGATTGCGGTAGTTTGCGGGGACGGCACGGCGGCGAGCAGTTGGCGGCGGCGGCGGCGGCGTCAGTCCCGTCGCCGCACTTCCCGGTGGGTACCTGGACCAGTCTCTCACTACTTGACCTACATTAAGCAGGCGGCGGGTGCTGGTGTCTGGGCAATCCTCCCCCCCCTCCCCTCCTCCTCCTCCTCCTCCTCCTCCTCCTCCTCCTCCGCCTTCTCCTCCTTCCTCGCCGGAGGCCAAGTCGTCGTCGAGCAAGTTCCGGGCGAAGCGAGCTTTTATGTGTAGTGGGGTCGGAAATGGCGCGGCTCGCAGGGATTGGCGCCGCGTTCGAGTGCAGCGGGAACCGCTCCCGGCGCCGTTCCGCGTGCCGCTCTTGCTGCAGAAATTTTCGGGAAAAATTTGTGATATTTTCGGAAAAATTTGTGATATTTTCGGAAAAATTTGTGATATTTTCGGAAAAATTTTGTGAAATTTTCGGAAAAAATTTGTGAAAGTTTCTGAAATGTTGTGGATTTTTCTTTCATGCGAACTTGTCCGTGTCACAGAACTCCGCGTACGCTCAGCGCGTGATGTGCGCGCGGCAGTGTGCGTAGGCTTTTACTTACTCGCCTCTCCTGCGCGGTGGCATGTGTAAGCAGAAGGGGGAGGAGAAGAAGGTGGTGGCGCGGTGATGTCGGTGCACACGCATCAGCCCCGGGGCCCCGCGGCGGCACGTGGGCGGCACGTGAGGCGGCAGAGGGCGCCACTCACATCTTCAATTTGCATCAGAGGGCCGCGCTGCCGGCTGCCGTTCACTGACTCGGCCAATCACGTGGAAGTTTGGAGGGGGGAGGGGGAGAAGAGGGATTGTCTGATGCGGTGTGACGTAGGGGGTCGCCGGGTCCCACGCTGCGGCTCATCAACACGCCCCATCTCTCTCTCCCTCCCTCCCTCTCTCTCTCTGGCCGGCGGCGGGGCCCTGCCGGCGGGACCGGGGCGCGCTGCCTTCCCAAACTACTTACCAACAATCTACCCCCTCAAGGCGTCGGAGGGAAGAGAGATAACAAACTGATTCAATTTTGATTGCGAGAGTCCCTTTCCCTGCGCAGTCCTCTTCTTTTCCCCGCGGCTCGTGGGAAGCAGATACAAGACTCGCGGCCCCCGCGGCGGCGGCACGACCTCGGCCAATGTGCCTCTCGCCCGGCCGAGGCCCCGACGGAAAAGCAGGGAAGCAGGGTGTGAGGCGGACAAACAAATAATACCGCACCGGGTACGGTCTAAACTGGGGGCCATGGCTTTCTCTGATTATGTCCTGTCCTGCTCCCCTGCTCCTTCCCCCTCAGCGTGATTGGTGTCTTGTGTCAAACTAACTAGCGGGGCCCACAACTTTTCCTTCCCGCCCGGAACAGGGAATCAGCCCACCCCTCCCCCTCCCTCCCTCCCTCTCTCTCTTTCTCTGCCTTCTTGGCCTTTAAAGCTGGCGGGCGCACAACTGTGATGGCACTTCTCATTAGCATGTCTTCCCCTGTTCCTCGTTTCCTTATGCCACCCGTCCCATATTTTATTTTACGTTGTCTGGACCACCTTGAAAGTTTTGTCATTTTCTGTTGCCTGTTTTAAACGTTACATCAAGGTACCTGGGGTGTCTTTTCGTCGCGCGTAAAGTGACGAAATACCAAAAAAGGAAACTAATTGGGTAGACCATTTCATTCACAAAATGTAATAAACGCCAGAGACGTCGCAAAAGAAAAAAAAATGTGGTGCTCTCGACCAACGCATCCTGGACGGTCCACTCCCCGCTGCGCCCCGCAGCCGCCGGCCGCCGCCGGCCTCCGAGGGCCTCGGCCCGAAACTTTCGCTAAGCGGCGGCTTGCCGAGTCAGGAGGGACGGGGTAGCAGCGGCGGCAGCATCAGCAGGGTGCTGAGGTCCTGCGAGCCGGCCGGGCCGGGCCCAGAGGGATTTCAGTACCCCCCGCGTCCCCGCGCCGCGCTCCGCGCCCCGCCGTCGGTACTCTGCCGCTGCTACTAGGGTTTCTGCTCCCGAAAAATTCCACAATATTTCAGAAATTTTTATATTCTTTTCCGAAAATTTAGAATTTGTTTTTGAAGCTTTCGGGACGGGAAACTTGAGGTGCTGCACGTTGAGGTGACGGTCGCCCGTCCCGCCCCCCCCCCCCCAGCCCCCTTCTGAACATTTCCTTTTCCACCGCCGACGTTGTGTTTCTCCCCATCCCCTCCACCAGTGTGTGTAAAATGCATGCGGCCTGGATACTACAGGGACGGCCGCGGGGCGGCACGGAATCGATGTGGATTTATTCCGATCGTATCCGGCACGGATGGACACGGCGTCTACCTGTCCGAAAATTTCACAAATGTTCCAAAGATATTGGAAAGAACAGACGATAGGGGTGGATTGAGCTGGTATTAAAGGTTGCTATTTTTTTTACCGGTCACGCTGCAGGGTCGTCGTGAAGGCATGCCTAGATGGGCACCGTTAGCTTCCGGCGGGAAAATCGGCCAGCATGCGTCGAACAGAGAGGGAGATCGGGGAGCTTGGACGGGAGCTCGGCCGTTTTGAGAGGTTGTTTGAAGGTGACAGGAGTTCTCCAATGTCAAAGCGAGAGAGGGTGAAACGGAGAGAGAGAGAGAGAGAGAGAGAGAGAGAGAGAGAGAGAGAGAGAGAGAGGAAGGGGGAGGTGTCCCTAGCGGACGATGCACCCCACAGGATATGATCAGCAGAACACGCACGCCGCAGGAGGACTGAGTGACTGGCCCCCAGAGCGCTGCCGCCGCTGCGCCGCTCGAGAGGGGAGAGAGTGAGGGAGAGAGAGAGAGAGAGAGAGAGAGAGAAAAGGGAAAGAGAAGAAGGGGAATAGGGGGCTCAGAAAATAAAAGGAAATCCGAAGAGGGGCGCACCCTTACCTTCACCCCATTCATCACCCCCTCCCCTCCGTTATCCCTCACCCTGTTCCTGATCTTGCACCTGCCTGAATTAGTGCCCGGGCATTGGCACTCGTCCACGGCGCACGAGATTGCGCAAGCCTTCTGCAAGCCTTCACATTCTTTTCCCGCCCTCACGTCCCTCCCCACCCTCCCCTTGCCCACGCTCCTCCCCCTGCCGAGTTCGCTGGTGCGGCGATATCATTGTGAAACTCGGACCACGACGATGTTTTAAAATGGGAGACATCTCGTCCCGTTTCTTTTTCTCGCCCCGCTGGGAAGCTGCGAACAAACGTCGCCATCTGTGCGGCTGTTTGGGCGGACCATCCGAGAGGGCTGAGAGGCCTTCTTCCCCTCGGCGGGGCCAATTGTCACGGAGCGGAGATACTTCTTAAGAGCGTGCGCCGCGAGTCCGTCCCCGAGGGAGGCGGCGCCGTGCAGCGCGCAGTGGATCTGCTAATCCGGGCCGCCGCACAGGCGGACACCCCGGCCGGACAAACGTCCCCGGCACCAGCTATGACTTGATTCTTTCCCTGGCTCGCTGCTCCGGGCGGCCGCTCCCCCGACGGCGGCGGCGGCCCTCGGCTCCGGAGCCCGCATGGCCGCCCCCGGGCCGCCCCCGCCCCGCCCCGCCCCGCCCTCCCGCGCGGGGTGTGTTTAAGCCCCCTTGCCTCCCCCCGGCAGCGCGGCCGGGCTCCCCCAGAGGACCGCACTGCACCCTCAGCGCCTCGGTCCTGCGCCACACCCCACCCCGCGTGCACCCGCCGCTGTGGCCTCCCCGGCTGCGGGCCGCCGCCTGACGGGGTAGTTCTCGGGCGCACGACCAGAATAGCATTCCCTGCGACGCTGTGTGCGCGCCTGCTCCTCAGCCGCCAGCTTCTTCCCTTCCCCAGATGACGTGTCTAAAGAAGTACGCGCCTGCAGCTTGGCGAGTTATCACAAAATGAAATTATTCCCCCCCCCCAAAAAAAAAATTTAATTAAACGATGAAAAAACTATTGAAACGGGGGTGCGGGCGGGCGTATGAATGGTTTTATTATGATTGCTCATAAGCATGGGAATCGCATTGAGTCAAGATTTTTTTTTTTTTGAGAGTGTGAACGTAGTGGAAAGTTGGCGGCGATGCAACACGGCAGCCGTCCGTCCCGGTCCGTCCGCTACGGGGATGCTTATCTCCTCGGAGAGAGCGGGACGTTAATGAATTCGCAGCGTCATCAGGGTCCGGGAGGGACTGCTGCGTGCTGCTGTCATATAATTGCGAATTCTCGGCGTCATTCTGCAGAGCTCTGCACCGCGCCGCACCGCGCCGCACCGCACCAGGCCGCGCCCTCCCCGGCGGCGCCCCGATATCTTTTACAGATTAAGGAAATGGTTTGGAGATGTAACGTGGGTGCTGCCGCCGGCGCCGCTCCTGGCAGGCGTAGGCCTCAGGCCGATGTGTTCTCAAAGCTATCAGGGGGATTGAAACAGGTTGCCATCAGCCCCGCCGCGGCACGAAACGCCACGCCACGCCACGCCAGGGGGTGGTGGTAGGGGGCTGCGAGGAGGACGACGTGTGAGGGAAGGCATGTGCTCTATCGCGGGGACGGCCGCCGCGCCGCGCCACGCCACCGGGGGACTCGAAATGAAAAGCCACACCGATGAAGCTCTCGGGATCGGAGGGTGAGAGAGAGAGAGAGAGAGAGAGAGAGAGAGAGAGAGAGAGAGAGAGAGAGAGAGGGCCGAGCCTCCGCACCGCTGCTGCTACACGAGAGATTAATTTACATTTTTCGTTTTCAGAAACGGAAGCGCATATCCGTGGCAGGCAGCAGCAGCAGCAGCGGCCGGAAGGGAGAAAGGAGGGAGAAAGAGAGAGACAGAGAGAGAGAATATGGGGGGGGGGGGAGACGGAGGAAATGGGGGCAGAGTGTTGCGGAGGGAGGACGAGTCCCTTCGCCCTCCGCAGAGTCCTGGGCACGGCGGTGCGGCGGCGCGCGGGGCCGCGGGAGGCGACATTACGGCGGGAATTGGCGCGGGGCACAAAAGTGCGTTTGCGTGTTAATGTCCGCATTACCCCCGGCGACACGCCCGCTGACAAGAACCTGTGACGTGACGACGGCGCGAGTCGAGCCTAGGAGACTCAAGATATTTTCTGAAATAAGATTGTCAAAATTTTCCTGAAAAATTTGTGAAATTTTCCTGAAAAATTTTGAAATCTTCCTAAAAAGTTGTGAAATTTTAATTAAAAATTTGTGAAATTTTCATTAAAAATTTGTGAAATTTTCCTGAAAAATTTGTGAAATTTTCCTGAAAAACTCTGGAAAATTCCGTCCCGAAAATTTCTTTAAAGATTTCGGGACCAGACCCCGCCGAGGCCCTCTTCATCTGCGGCCGGTCGTGGCGGGTAGTACAGAGGGTCTGCAAAGTCGAGGGAGAGAGAAAGGGTCGGAAAAGGTCAGGGACCGGCGGCGAGCGTCCATGCGGGAGCGAGACAGAACGATGTGTTAAGGTAAAGGGCGCCGCCCGGCCGGCTGCCCCAGCCGAGCTCCATAGGGGTCGGTGGTGTATGCCTTTAGCCATACGGGATGGTCTCGGAACGGTCATAAAGCCGTATGCGTGGCCGAGCGATGATCGTCTGTGTGTGTGTGTGTGTGTGTGTGTGTGTGTGATGCGCCCCCCCGCCGCGCTGCAGGCGCTGCCGAGGACGAGCCCAGAGGCGCCCCACAGTGCGCCCGGCGCTCGCCCGGCCGGCGCTCGAGCCGCGCCGAGCTGCGCGCGAGTTGCCTCGCCTTATCTGGGGCCTGGACTTAGTTCTCTCTCAGGCATCGAGGTCGGACTGGAATGGCAGCGGCGGGGGTGTGTAACTCTCGCCCCCACCCTCTCCATCCCTCCCTCACTCGCTGTGCCCCTCTTTCTCTCTCTCTCTCTCTCTCTCTCTCTCTCTGCACTATGTCTACGTCTTTGTCTCTCGCTCTCTCGCGTGCGAGTTACTTGTTACAACTTTGCGCTCCAGACAGACCGCCACTTTCTGTTTGCGGCTAGCGCCGGCAGGGGTGGGGACGACGTCGGCCAGGGGTGTGAGGAGCAGAGGAGGGCGCCGGGAGGGGGCGGGGGAGGGTGTGACGCGGCCGTCAGCCAGGGATTTGCCTTCCCCCTGCTGTCGCTTTCGTTTCACTTTTTGACGGCGTCGATGGCAGACGGCGTCGTTCTTTTTTGACGTCCCGCTTCCGTCGTCGCCGCCGTCGCCGGTCCCCCCCCCCCCCCCACCCCGGCGGCCCGCCCCCGGCCCGGCAGCGGTGCCCGGCGGCCGCCCCCCGACGGCAGTGACATGCGTCCGCGTCGTCTGCAGGGTGACGGCCCTGGCGGAGTGTGAGAGAGACGGGACGCCGCCGGTACTGCGGTAGTGCAACAGAGATGCCAGCACCGGGGGTGCGACCAGCCGGCCGTCTCTCTCGCACTGCACGTGGGGCATATCTCTCTCTCTCGCTCCCAGCCAGACCGCGCCACTATCCGCGGCACAACTCCGCCACCGCCGTTGCAGTCGCAAACATTTATCAAACCGTGCGCAGTTTGGCACCGTTTTTAATCAGCGCGGCGCGGACCGAGAGACGCTGTAGTCGCGGGGTGGAGTCGCTGCTCGGCCCTCTCTCTCTCCTCTCTCTCTCTCTCTCTCTCTCTCTCTCTCTCTCTCTCTCTCTCCGCCTGCTCCGCCCCGCCGTACTTCCCTCGCTCCTTTATGTGGCCACGCGGTGAGCGTTAATCCCGGCTAATCTTTTCCCTCTGTACTCTCCGGCGGGGAAATAAAAGGCAGCGCCACTTCCTCCTGCAGCGGCAGCAGCGCGCCGCCGCCGCCGCCGCCGCCCTGCCGCCCGGTGGCTGCAACTTGTCTGCCGCCCCCTTCCCCCCGCCCCCACCCCCGGCGGGCTCCCGTCTCGCCGTCCCGCCTGCCCCGGCCACCCGCAGACACCGGGGGAGAGCTCCCGGGGCCCATCCATAAACCTCGTCGCCTTCCCCTCGGGGACGCTGCCGCCGGCCCTTCTCTCTGCCAGGTTGAGGTCGACGGCTGCGGGACCGCCGGAGGACCACCGGAGGCGACCGCGGAAGAATGCGAGGCCGGCGATTTACGGACGACCCTGCTACCCTCCTGCTGCCGTCCGGCCCGGAGGCCGCCAAGGAGGCCGCCCGTCCAACGTCCCCTGTGTACCGCTCCCTAGCTCCGCTGCTCTGCCCGGCGGCGGCCTCTCTCTCTCTCTCTCTCTCTCTCTCTCTCTCTCTCTCTCTCTCTCTCTCTCTCTCTCTCTCTCGCCGCTGTCACTTAGGACCCCGCGCGCGCTCTCGCTGTGTTGCTGCACTCTGTCGGGGATCTGTGCTCTGGCGCCGCCGCTGCCGCCGCCCCAGCCCCTCTCGCTGCCCCTTCTTGGCGGTAGTTTCCGACCACTTGTCCGGTCTTGTGACACCGTGGCACCCTCCCCGTCTCCGTCTCTCTCTTCCTTTCCTCTTTCCTTCTCTCTCTCTCTCTCTCTCTCTCTCTCTCTCTCACACACACACACACACGCGCGCGTAGCTGCAAGTGGGGTTTGTACATTGCCGCGCGTGCAGAACTATTTCTGTTGTCGGTAATAGCGCCGGTAGGGGCTGGGAGCGAGCGCCGAGCAGGTTTTGAGTGGCGCATTAAAACCCGAGAGCGAAACCGCCTGCGGAAACGGTGGGTATCGACGTCCCCGTGAAACTGCGGACAAGTACGTCATCGATGTCTCGTAAAACGTTACGGCCTTGTGGAGGGCGGCCGAGTGCCACTGTGCGCTGCGTGCGCGCCGATTTGGGCGGCCGGAACGGCGGGGTTATTTTCCTGGTTGCAGAGGCGCGGGCGCGCGCCCAGTTTTCTTTTCCACTCTAAAGAGTAGCAATTTTACTGCACGGCGAACGACCCCTTGGGCGCGCGGGTGCGTGCGTGCGCGGCTGCAGGGGCAGGGCGCTATCCAAGTGCGAGGGCCGGATCACCCGCGCCTGATCAGAGGTGGACCTCTGCGGAGGGGGGGGGGGGGCGGCGGGGGAGGGGGCGGGGGGAGGGCGCCCGCCCGCCGGGGGGAGAGAGAGGGTGATGGCGTGTGTAGGAGAAAAACCCAGCGATTATCGTGAGGGGCTGTACGATGCGCCGTGCGTGAGAATCGTGACCTGACCCCCCGTGGGCCGCCCCCGGCCGCCCCTGGCGCCGTGCCCCTGCCCGACGCTGCCCCCCACCCTCTCCCCCCTCTCTGGCCCTCGCGGCCCCCCGGTCTCCCTCACGCACGAACCGCCCTCCCTCTGCTATTGATGGCTTTCGTCGCAACGGCCCCATTCACTCGACGCAGCGTGCCGCTCACGCTCGCCGCTCACGCTCGCCCGCCACTCACGCCCGCCACTCACGCCCGCCACTCACGCTCGCCACTCACGCTCGCCACTCACGCACCGCCACTCACGCCCGCCACTCACGCCCGCTCGCCACTCACGCCCGCCACTCACGCCCGCCACTCACGCTCGCCACTCACGCTCACGCCCGCCACTCACGCCACTCACGCCCGCCACTCACGCCCGCCACTCACGCCCGCCGCTCACGCTCGCTACTCACGCCGCCACTCACGCCCGCCACACGCGCCGCCGCTCACGCCCGCCACTCACGCCCGCCGCTCACGCTCGCCACTCACGCCCCCTCGGATCGGTTCCTCCGAGGCCTATACGCCCCGCTCCCGTCGCGGCCTGACCTCTCTGTACACGCTCTTCCTGAACGTATATTTTTATTATGAGGAGCCCTTCGGCACGACCGGTGGCTGCGCGGCGGCTGCCGTGATGCCCCCCCCCCCCCCCGCCCATCCCGCACTGCAGCACTACCGCTGCCCACGGCCCCCTTTTTATTTTACGTCTTGTTTCAATAATAAAACCGCGGGGTCATTCCCCACCGCTGCAGGCCCTAACTCTTTATTTCATTAACATACACATTTCGCGATAAACGTCTCTCTTTCTCTCGCTTGACCGTCGGCCTGCTCTCTCTCCTTCTCTCTCCCTCCATCTCCCGCGCGCGCACCACCCGTCGCCCGGCTCTGGGAGAATGAAGGGTTGTAGGTGCGCGCTGTGGCGAAGGTTTAATTAGTTGATTTACATATTGCAGCCGCTGCTCGCGTGCCCTTCTCGTTCGGACCCCGCCACCGCCCCCTCCACGCGGCTTATGCGACACACCCGGACACGAATGAGCAGGGCGTGCGCGGGGCCGGTGGGCCGGCATCCAGAAGGCGGTGGCTGGCTGGCTGGCTGGGCTGCGCGGGACAATTTGAAAAGGCCCCCCCGCTGTACCGCGCCCGGCCCGGCTCGGCACGGCACGGCGCGGCGGTCGACCACTCTGTGAAGGAAAAGAAAGAAAAGGAGGGAGGGGGCAGAAAGAAAGGACCTTTCGCCGCGCGTAGTCGAGGGCTCTGATCTTTATCATGGCCACTTTGGTCTTCAACAGCTTGCTTGCTCTTCTCTCTCTCTCTCTCTCTCTCTCTCTCTCTCTCTCTCTACACCCCACGTCAGCCCTCCCATACTACTCTCTCCTCTCTCTCTCTCTCTCTCTCTCTCTCTCTCTCTCTCTCTCTCTCTCTCTCTCTCTCCCCACGGTGTCGTGTGCCTGTACCGCGCCTATACAAGTTCTATTATGCTTCGTGCCGGGTCCTGGCGGGCCGGCTGGAGCCGAAGGTGAAGGGTCGGGTCAGAAGGCCCCGTAGTTGGCTGGGTGCGGCACCGTGGCTGCCGGCGTGTGGCCCAGTCAACCGGCCCCCGCGGCCTTCGGGCGCGGCGCAGCGGCAGCAGCGGTGGCGGTGGTGGTGGCAGCGGTAGTGGCAGCGGCGGCGGCTGCAAAGTAGCAGCGTTCTGTACGACTAACGAGGCCGGCATTAATCTCGTCGCCGGTGTCGCCCTTGTTTGTCCAGAAGCTTAAAGGGAGGGAGAGAGAGAGAGAGAGAGAGAGAGAGGCAGAGACGACAGGACTTCCATCACCGCGCGCGGCGGCGACTCGCCAGCCTCCCATCTGGCCGGTACTAGAGCGAGAGACAGAGAGGGGTGAGGGGTGAGGAGAGAGAGAGAGAGAGAGAGAGAGAGAGAGGGGAGAGCAGCAGGTCCTCCATCATAGCGCCGCTGAAAGCTCTACTCTCTCTCTCTCTCCTGCTGTTACTCTTTCCCTCCTTCCCATGCACTCTTTTCCCTGTCGCTGTCTCTGTCTCCCTCTCGCTCTGTCCCACTCCCACGCGCCGCACCTTACTTACCACCGCCACGACCCCGACCCTCATAACCACTCGCCCTCAAATGCTATATCTTTCTGCTCCCGCATTATTCCTCGGGTCCGCTCCGCCCGCCTCCTGCCGCAGCATTCCGTCTCCCTCTCGCACGTTTATTCTCTCTCTCTCTCTCTCTCTCTCTCTCTCTCTCTTTTTCCCACACCCCGCTGCGCGCACGCTCTCACGCACCTGCAAGACTCTCTCCTCCCACCTCGCCCTTCGTTCCACTCTTTCGCCTGCCGTGGTGTCGTCCTCCTCGCTCCTCCGGTCTGTCCGGCCGTGTCCGTGACCGCAGTGACCACCTGGGGAGAGAGAGAGGGAGAGAACGAGAGAGAGAGAGAGAGAGAGAGAGAGAGAGAGAGAGAGGTGGGGTGGGGCGGGCGCGTTGGAGATAGATAGAGAGGGGGCGATGAGGGATTCGGGCAGGTGTGTTGAGGCAGAAGGCCCCGGGATGGATGGCACGACGAAGAAACACGGCGGCCCTCCTGGCTGCTCACCTGCTCCCGAAAGGACAGGCTGCTAATGACGCGCCGTGACATGAAATCCGCTCCCGCTGCTGCTGCGGCATCCGTCACGGAGACGGTGGCGGAGACAGTGCGGATACAGCTCGGAGACAGAACGGAGACAGTTCGGAGATAGCGCGGGGACAGTTCATACACAGCACGGTGAGAGTTCGAAGACAGCCACGGAGATAGTGTGGAGACAGCACGGAGACAGTTCGGAGACAGTGTGGAGACCGTGTGGAGACAGCGTCACGGGCGGCGCGGAAGCACTGCGCGGCCACGTCCTCAGGCTACGTGGCACCATACATCTTCGATCTCAACGACCCGTCTCTCGTATTAATTCCGTCCGCGGACGGAATCTTTCATGCCCCCCCCCCACCCTTACGGCCTGACGGCGCGCGGCCCTGTGGTTTTTCCGTGCGATGACGACGTTATGCCCCTGACTTGCGCCGTTGTTTAATATTAAAATATTGACGGGCCGCGGCCCGCCGCCCCGCCGCGCTCCGCCCCGCCCCTCTCCTGTTGCTCCCCTATCGCGATCATTACACGACCTTGTACTTGGCTGGCTGAGCGGGTGAATGGGTCCCACAAGGCACCCAGCCAGGGCCGCCACCGCCGCCGCCGTCACCGCCGCCGCGCGGCCGGGGGCGGCCGTCGGGGGCGGCCGTCGGGGGCGTGAGACGTCGGGGGCGGCCGGGGGGCTGAGACGGCGGGGCGTGACTTCCACCGGCGAGGCGTGGGAGCCACTCCGTAATAAGGCTGTCAAACGTGTGATCCCTCCGAGATACACTGCCGGCGCCAGAGGGGCGTGTGAGGATCACGCTCCGTAAAACTGAAAAAAAAAAAGATCGTGCAGGAGTCGTCCATCATTACGATCGAAATTGTGAGTGGAGAAATTGCGACAACCCCGGGGTGGGGCCACTTTGCCTTCACAACAAATCTACCGTGTATCATTTTGTCCCCCCCCCCCCAAAAAAAAAGTGTATCATTTTGCCCCCCCCCCCCCAAAAAAAAAGTGACCGTTGTGTTTTCTTCTGTGTTCCAGGTACGTGTGCCCAAGGGACCGCACTCGAAAAGCATAGAGGTCAAGTACGTACTTATTCAGTCCTTCGGAGGAGGAAGTAAGGTCTCGATTTACGTGCCAGTCTCGGCGTCCCCGTGGGGGGAAGGAGGGGCCCCGCGGCTCGTTATTTGTTGGTAACAGTTAAAAAAGTTTGCGGCCGGGGTTTTTTGGAGTGCGCGGCCTGGCCGGGAGTCACCCTGATGAGCTCCTCGGGGGAGATGGCATCTGTCGGCGCCTCCCCTCGCGACTCTTCAGCTCCGCAAACACAAGGCGGTGCGGGGGGGGGGGTCCGCTGGTTAGCGGGGACACCCCCCCCCCCATCCACCCCCCTCCACACCCCCCCTCCAACCCCCCTCCACCCCACTCCACCCCCCATCCACCTCCTCATCCACCCACTTACCCAGTCACTCACACATAACATAATCATCCCACTAAACGCACGCCAACCCTTCCACACACATACACACAAACACACGCACGCCGCCGCGCGGCCCCGCTGCTCGCCCCCCCCCCCCCCCAAATTCGAGCCCTCTAAACACGACAACAGTCCCCTACTCCCCCTTCTCTCCCCCACCCCTCTCTCTCTCTCTCTCTCTCTCTCTCTCTCTCTCTCTCTCCTACCCCTCGGGTGGTACAAAACGGCGGCGGCTTGTCGAGAGAGAGAGAGAGAGAGAGAGAGAGAGAGAGAGAGAGAGAGAGAGAGAGAGCGCACGCAGCACAAACTCTCGCGGCGGAATCCGTTAAGGCCAGCTCATAAAACGAGGGGTGCCGCGGCGGGGTGGCGGTGGCGGCCCTCGTCGTGCCGTCTGCATACTACAACTCATATTCCAGACGTACACACACACACACACACACACACACGCACGTCCTTATTGCCCGCCCGGAACGGTGTATGTGCCGCGCAAGCATCGCCATACTGCTGCTACTGCTTGCACCGCATCAGTCAAGGCACCGTTTGCCCTCACGCCGGTCGGCGGTCTAGACGGGGGGTTCGGTGGCGTGCCGCGCTGGTACCCGGCCAGGAGCGCTGTTCTTGTGTCCGGAGCGGCCGGCGCCTGCGGTCGGCAGCGCGGCAGCCTCGGAGCACGCGTGCGCCGCGGGCGTGCCTACCCGGCCGGGCGCTCCCACGGCACTACGCCCGGCGACCACGCCAAGCAAAACCTGTTTATTTAGTTTAAAAAAAAAATCGAAGCAGTTTAAAAGGCGCACGTCCGCGTATTTCAATTTTGCTTTCACCTTGTTTTTTTTTATTTGGGTCATCGGCATCCGGCCAGCAGGGTGTTGAACCTGCGCTCCTCACCCATCCATCCGGGCTGAGTGGGCGGCAGCGGGCGGCAGCCACCGGCAGCCGTCGGCTGTCCGGTCGCTGCCCGCCCGTGTTTTATTACGACAAAGGTTGCGTTTGATGGGAGTTTATGGGGGTGCCGTGGGCAGCTGAGGGTGGCCGGGGGCGGCCTGGGGGGGCGGCCACGGGGGTGGCCCCCCAGGCCGTGCGGCGGGGGGCCGCCGTGGCGTTGTGGTACAGCCGGATTTAATCAGGGGGTGGCCCGTGTGGGGGATCATGAATAATGGGAACAAGACGAAACACGGTACGGCCATCCCCCCCCCCCACCCCTCTCTCCCCCTCCGCACCTCCCGCTCCTGGACTAAACAACGGAGGGATGCTCCGCTCCCTTGAAAGCCGCCGCCGCTGTCGCTGTGGGGGGGACCCGCGCACTTCGCAGCAAGGTACAAAGCTGGGCGGAGCTTCGCGGGAGCTTCCAGCAGCAGGAGACTGTGAAGCTCGTGACTAGTTTTAAATTGGCCTCCGCGTCGCCCGGGCGTGTCCTCCCGGGGGGAAGGCGGCGCCGTGCCGGGCGCCGTGCCGTGGCGCTGTGCTCACCCGGAAACACTTTAATAGCCCGCCGGCTTCGACGCCGACGACGACTGCCAACTTCCGCCGCCGCCTGTCGCCCTGTCCTTGTCTCTCACCACTGTCGCCGACACGGTGATTGCTCCCGGGGTTCAACACCCAAATTTATCTTTTTTTTTTAAAGAAAATTTGTTTGAAAATTTCTTAGGAATTGGGAATGATTTGTCGTATTGTGACGACACACGACGAATCGTCACTGAAACTCTCGTCATTTGAGAAACAATATTTTACAGTGTGCGGACAGCTGATGTGCTCTGCTGGGCCAGGCCGCCACGCCGAGCCCCTAGGGCTGGCCGCCCCTGGCCGCCCGCGGCCCGCTTGGCTCCCGGCCCGCGCTTTTCGCGTGATGCCGCGCCTAAAGGCCGTTGCCGCGCCGCGCCGCCTGCCCGCCGCCATTCAAACCGGCCCCCTCCGCGCCGGCAGCGCAGCCGGCAGCGTGGCCCCGCAGCGTGGCCCCGCGCCCAAAACTCTTGGTGCCTTTCTTTGTATGACGCATTGCGTGTCGCGGCCCGGCGCGGCCTCGCATTGTTGTTGCCGCTGTAAAGCCCATTGCGCTCACGGCAGCGAAACAAACAGCCGCCCCCGACACCCCGTCCCCACCGCCCCCGGCCGCCGCCCCCGGCTGCCGGCCCCTGGCGGCGGCGGCCTCCACCCCCCGCGGGCCTCCCCCCCCCCCCCCCCCCCCCGGCGGCGGGCCTCCGCCCCCAGGCAGCCCTCCGCCTCCCCAGTCAAACCCGCTCTGCTCGGTGGTCTGTGAAAGAGCGGCGGCGGCGGCGGCGGCGGCGGCCGGCCCACACGGCCGAGTAAAAGTCACCTGCGGGGGGACGGCAGAGGGAGCGGAACGGATTCGGCCGCGATGTCGCGTGCCAACGAGCTGCTGGGGCTCTGCGGCTGCGGCGGCGGCGGCGGCTGCGGCGGCGCGGCGGAGTCGGACCAGACCGCTTTGCCACCTCTTAAACTCGGCGCCGCTCACAGCCCTGCCCCCTCCTCTCCCAGAAGACGCGTGAGGGAGGGAGCCGCTTGCGGCGGCGGCGGTGGTGGCAGCAGCCTTCCAGGCCGCTCGGGGGACCACCGCACGGCACGACCGGATGCCGTTGACAAAAAGAGTCGCGCATGCGTGTGTGCGTGTGAGAGAAAAAGTGAAAATGTTGAACTCGGCAAATGTAAAAGCGCTCCCCCCTCCCGGCCGCTCGCACTCTCGGCTCGTTCCCACAAACAGCGGCGCCGCCGTCCCGCCTGGAGGACGCGAGTCGGTGTGTAGCGGTGTTGATTGGCTTTTGCGCCGCACAGCCGCCCCCCTCCCCTTAATCCCCTCGCCTCTCCCCCTCAGGCACACAGCGGCGCGCTGGAATCCGAAGAGCACTGCTGGTTTCACCGGGGCCTCGGCCCCCGCACCGCACGCGCTCGCCTCTGCGGAATGTCCGCGCGATTTTCCAGACACTTTCGCGCCGTTCAAAGTGAACTGGCAACGCCGCAACTCCTCCCGCCGCTATATATCCGTGCTCGAAGGCTCCTCGAGCTCTTTTTCTCTCTCCCTGTCTTTCTCTCTCTCTCTCTCTGTCTCCCTGTCAGTCTCCGTCTCTGTCTCCCCCTCCCCCACCCTCTCTACCCCGCTCTACCCATCTCTCTCTCTCTCTCTCTCTCTCTCTCTCTCTCTCTCTCTCTCTCTCTCTTATACCCCTACCGCACACTCACCCGTGAAGCTAAGCTCCCCACGTAAGAGTGCGGTGCCAATGAGGCGTGACTCCCCCGGCCGCTGCCGGTGCGACGCGGTGCTGCAGCCCGGCCTGCTTGTTCTTCTCCCGGAACGCGCACGCCCTGTGCACGCCCCGCAGCACGCCCTGCCTCTGCGTGCGGTGCGAGTGTAGGGAGGGCAAGGAGGCGGCAAGCTACTTGACAACAAAATGTTCGGCTGGAGTTTGCCGCGCGGCGGTGGTGGCGGCGGGGGGCGGGGCCGGGCGCGCGGGGGGAGGGTCGGGGGGTGACACAAGCGAGAAACTTTCTCGGGCCGAGGCGGCGCGCTTCTAGCCGAGGCCGCCAAGGCGAGGGCCGTAGGCCGCTGCGTAGCGCGCCGGCCCGCATTTGTCTCCAGTCAAGTATTCATTTCTGAGGGTGTAATGCCGTCAACAAAAACGACTCTCCCCCCCTCCTCCCCCCCCTCTCTCTCTCTCTCTCTCTCTCTCTCTCTCTCTCTCTCTCTCTCTCTCTCTCTCCGTTCTTTGCTCGAGTCCTCGCGGCGCGCCCCCTCTCTGGAGCAGAGGACTCCTCGCTTGCTTGCCGCATCGCCCGGACCGTGTCTCGCCAGGACCCCTCGACAGGACCCCCCGTCAGGACCCCAGGACACACACACACACACACACACACACATACACACTCGGTCACTAATCCGGGCCGCAGCCTCCGAGAATGACGAGACAGGATTTGGGGTCGCAGAGGCGGAGGGCCCGAGGTCTCCTGCTCGGCCGGCCTGATTACGCTTGCAGCAACAGGGCGCGGGAGGGCGAGGGTCAGTGACCGACGCCGCTGGAGGCTATAGGTAGAAATCCATACTCCTCTGTGTGTGTGTGTGTGTGTGCATTCCGTTCGGTCCTGTGTCCATCCGAAAGCGATAATCCTGCTGCGGTATAAAACACAGAAACGACCGGTGTTTTTTCCCCGGTTATAGTACCCGGACCGCTGGCCGGTCCGGTTACATGGCCGTGCCATGGGCCGCAGCGCAGCCATGGGCCGGCAGCCGTGCGGGCCGCGTCCGCGTGCCCTTGGCAGCCCTTGGCAGCCCTCGGCGGTGCTGGGCCCGCACTATGTTAATCACAACACGATTACCATGCCGCAGCCGCAGTCCGAGAGGACGGGCTACGCCGCGCTACGCCGCGCTACTCCGTCCGCGCGCGCCCGCTGTGGAGGCGGTCCTCGGGTGTGAAAGTGACTGCTGCTGTTGGTGGAGGGACGCCGACCGACCGTCATATCAGTGGCGGGAGCGGCGTCGGTGCGAGAGAGAGAGATGCGGCCCCCGCTGTGTGCTCGCCATCTCCCTCGCACTGCGCGCAGAGTCCTCACGAGTCCTGGCCGGGCCCCCGCGGCGGGTCGCCGCTTATGCCGAGTGGACGTCATGACGTCATTACACTCGTGACGGAGCGTTACTTATTACTATTATTGCTGCCCCCCCCCCCCCCCCCGCATGAGTGCAGAGCGCGCGAGTTAACACGGGCGGCACAGACATTCGCCGTTACGAGCGGCGCTGGCGGCGCTGTGCTGCTGGAGAATTAAGGAAGTGTAATTGAGCCATTATAGCAGCCGGGCCCTCTGGCTGCAGGAGGGCCGGCGGCGCAGGACTTGGCCCGGCCGCCAGACGACCCGCGCAGGGCACGGGCGGTGCGTGGCGGCGCGTGGCGGCGCGTGGCGGCGCGTGGCGGCGCGTGGCGGCGGTCGGTTGCGAGCTCGGCTTGATGCTGATCCTACCGCCACCACCGAGGCCACCACGTCCCGCTTACATTCCAAGTGCTCGTAGGGTGCCGAAACCTCCTCCTTAGAGGAGAGGGTTTCCAGTTTCGAAAATATTAAGAAGAAATTTAAAAAAAAAATTCAATAATATTTTTTTAAAAAAGATTTATTTTGAATTTTTGAAAACCTTTTTTTTTTTTTGAAAATTCCGGGGCTTAAAACCCTACTCCATCTCGCACGCTCGAGTCGCTGGCAAAAGTGGGCGGTCTGCAAGAAAATGCCACCTCCCCACCATCGCGCCCATTTCCACCCCGGCCGCCTGCCCGGCCGCGGTGAGCCCGCAGCCGGGCGGGCCGGGTAGGCTCCTCCGGCCCCGCCGAGGGGCCCCGCTGACGGCGTGTGGCACCGATGCGGCGCCGCCCCGCCCGGCTCTGCCCTCCGACAGCAAGCTGCTTGATTGATTGAAATGTGTGCAAATGGATTCAGCGGCGGGGAATATTCAGCGTTGGGGGCCAAACGGTAATACGCGTGCGGTGCGGCGGCCGCGGGTTCGAATCCCGCGGCTCACGACGCTGTTTCTCCACGCGTGTGGCGACGCTGCTGCCGCGCTGCTGCTGCCTGCAGGGCCGTGTAGTACAAGGCGCCGCCGCCGCCGCGCCGCCGCCGACAAGATGCTAAGCGAGTGCGCGGGTTTGCATATGGCCTCATGCCCATACTCTTCGGGTACGAAAACACGACGCGTGCGTGAGCCGCGCGCGCTGCCGGGGCGGCTGCTTCTCTACAACCGCAACGCCGGCAGCGCGTCTCACCGCGCCCGATATGGACCTGCGATTTCTAGCTTCTAGTCCCGAAACATTCAAAGATATTTTCGAAAAGCAGCCTAAATTTCTTCAGAAATAAAAAAAAAATCCTGGTGGTCCTGCAATTTTGTCAAAGAACGTTTGTCCTGTCGCCTACAATGTTACATACCGAACCCCCCCCCCCCCCCCCCTGGTGGCTCGTCACAGCCCACTTGCGATTGTGTGTGCGTGTGTGACGGTGTCTGGCGCCGTCATACATTTTCGTGTCACAGCTGAGCGCGCGGCCCCCGCAGCCCCCGCGGCCCCCGCCGGCTCCCGCGCCGCACTGCGCTCTGGCTTCCGACGGGGAGCCCGGAATGCCATGCGCCCGCCCGGGGCACGAATACCCCATACGTTGGCACGTATAATACGAATGCAGCGCGGGGGCAGAGGCTAAATCAAGTGCGCCGCGCCGCGCCACGCCCTGCAGAGCGCCGCGGGGGTCCCACCGCCCTGCTCGCATACGGTATTCCAGACGAGTCGAAACCGGAAGCGGAGAACATGACCGGGGCCAGAACGCGGTACTGTGAGGGGTACCGCAGCAGGGAGTATCTCCGCCGCGGCCGCCGGCCACGAACCGACTCAAATCTTTCTTCCCAACCTTACCACTGACGTTAATGTGGCGCAAGTCGCGGCCGCGGCGCGGAGTGTCTCCGCGGTGGGCTGACCCTACCAAACGGTCGTGACACATCATCAGCGAGAGCTAAGCCTTGAGACTGCTCTGCTCGTGGCTGACGGCTGAGTTGCAGGCGGCGCGGGCTGCACGCCGCACAGTGCCGTGACGCCCCGGCTCGCATGTCCGACCCGCAATCTCACGCGGGGCGGCGCGGCTCTTACCTGCGGCCGCTTTGTTCCGAGTAATTACCTGGCCGTCTTTATTACCCCGTCGCCATTATGCTAGGAGTACAACTTTGGCGAGACCTCCCGCCTCGGCCTCGGCCGGAGGCAGTCGGAGGTGTCCGACCGGACGGCAACTTGCCGCTGCCGCTGCCATCTCGTTTGTTGGTTCGCGCGCCCGTTCGTCTACTCGCCGCTTGTTTTGTCGGCTTTTGACGGCTCCAGGCGCTACAGCGATGTAAAATGACTCGTTTTGCCTCAGTGTTCTACTCCACTTCACCGCTCCTCCCCCTCGGCATTCGGTTTACCTGTAACCAGGCACATGTGTGCGTGGCGTGGTCGGAGTGCCGCGGCCTCTTTCTCTCTCTCTCTCTCTCTCTCTCTCTCTCTCTCTCTCTCTCGGGGCGCCTCTCTTCTCCGAAGTCACCGCCTCCACCGCTACTCCGTGTGTCCTTACGAGGGAAACGTCCAACGTAGGCGAACTATCTTGCCTTTTTGCATTATTTCGCGCGTAACGAAGCAAAAAGTCGTTCTCTCTCTCTCACACACACACACTTTAGTTGGGCTTCAAGTGTCACCGCGGTCGCCTGCACCGGTCTGACGATAGCTACTGCGCCTTTACCTCCCCCACTCCGACTATACCCCTCTCTCTCTCTCTCTCTCTCTCTCTCTCTCTCTCTCTCTCTCTCTCTCTCTCTCACTCCCTCTCTCTCTCTCTCCCGCCCTGCCAGTTAGTTGTTTATTCTTGGCGGGCTGGTGGCGGTTGTGCGCGCAGCTCCTTCTCCCCGGGGTCAGCCACTCCCCGGGCCTCGGCTCGGCACTCTGGTGCACAAAGTGAAACCCGCCCGGGAACGTTACTACACACACACACACACACACACACACACACACACACACACACACACACACACACACGGCCGCGCACTCACCGCTTCACCGTGTTCCTCGGATTCATTCCCTTGTCGCTGCCTCGCACCCCAGTCTCTCTCTCTCTCTCTCTCTCTCTCTCTCTCTGTATATCATCCCTCTCACTCTGCGCCTCGCACTCGCTCACTCGCACTGTGTAACGGAGTCGGCACAGCAGCTCCTGCCGCGGCGCTGCTGTCCGGTCCGTGCGCTTGCTGCAGGTGTTGCAGTCCCCCGCTATGCAACATTGTCGGCCAGTTAGTCGCTCTTGTTGTTGTTGCTGTTGTTGTTGTTGCTGCTGGCGTCGGGCCGCTAACGATGCTGCGTGCCCGCCGCTGCCCGGCGCAGTGACGGCCCCCGTTGTCACGCCATCACGCTCTCTGCAAGAGCCATGAGCCGACCTGATCGAGTTCTGCGAAAAAAAAATTCTTCCCCCCCCCCCCCCCAAAAGAAAAGGGTTTTGAAAGAGTTTGAAATTTTTTTATTATGAACATGAAACCCTAGAGAGGCACCCAGATCGACCGCATTTGCTTCAAGGTCTGATTAAGCGTGAGTCCAAAGATTCGTTTTGAGCGGTGAGGCAGCGAAAGAAAAATAAATAAATAAACTGTGAATCAGTGATTTTTCTTCCCCGCCGCCGTGCGGTACCGTGAAATTGTCGTCGTCCGAGTTTGGTCGCCCGGACCCGGGGAGGCGGTGAACCCCGGCGATGCGGGTCACGCGCCGGAAACGGCCGACGATAGGCGACCCTCAAAACCCTCCCGAGTACCGCCATTGACCCTGAACCCCTCCCCCCCCCCCCCTCCTCCTCCTCCTCCTCCTCCTCCTCCTCCTCCTCCTCCTCCTCCTCCAAAGGGCCCCTGATATCGCCGCCGCCTCCTCCGCTACTCCAACGCATGCCTTTTTCGCAATATTCGGGCGCAACAACAATCCCCGCCCGGGATGCGCGACGTTTTGGTCGTTCCTTTCACGTCTGAATCACGTTAGGGTGGAATTGGATGTGTTGGTGCCTCGCCGTGTGTGTGTGTGTGTGTGTGTGTGTGTGTGCCGGCAGAGAATCAGGGAGTGGGCGTGGGGTTATAAGGGAACGGCCTGCGTCGGATCGTGGCATCGGATCCGACTCCTCCCCCCCCCCCTCCCCCCTCCCCCAGCTCTCCAGCGCAATTCTCCGCCGTCATGGCCCGGAAACAATATCATGAGGACGCCCGCAGTGTCACCTGCATTCCCATAGCACTCCCCCCCCCCCCCCTCCCCTCCCCTCCCCTCCCCTCCCCTCCTCTACTCCTCTCCTCCTCGATCTGATTTCACACATCGCCTGTGCAGTTCTCTTCTTTGCTTCGTCTTTTTTTATTTTATTTGTTGTTAGTAGATTGTCAGTTTGAGTATAATAACCCGGGGGACGCCGGCAGCAAGCCGGTGTCTGCCTGGCGCCACGTAACGCCGCCTTGCGGCAGCAGCGGCAGAACTCGCAAGGCGCCGCAGCACTCCATTCGAGACTCCATTTCCTCGGCAACGCTTCCCTCTCGGACCGCCCGGCCGGCTTCACCCCGCCGTCTCAAAGAACAACACCGCCAATGAAACCCCGGCGGCGCGCCGAACACCTCCCCCCCTCCCCTCTCCCCCCGCCAGCCTCCCCGCCCCGGAGCCAAATGAAATTAATCCTCGTGAAACTCTGTGCTCTGCACTTGAACTCTCTGCCCCTTTCGCCTGGGCCGCCGTGTAACTCATTACAGCGCCCTGTTGGCGCCACTATATTTAGAGGCGCCTAGGGCGGCGCCAGGCCCCGGCGGCGCCCGGAGCCACGCGGCCTCGGCCGTCAGAGCCAGGGGGGGCGGCAGCGCCTGCTGGACCCCCCGCCGACTCTCAGGGAAAGTATTTACTCGTCTGACAAGAGGTTTTACGCCGCGGAGAGAGGGAAAGAGAGCGGAAGGGGGAAAGGCGGAGGAGCGGGCTTATTACACCTTGATGTAACCCAATTAGTGGAGGGACATGGCAGTTCATAATTCTTTTACCAGTCCCTAAACAACCCTTTGAGTTTTTCGGGGGGGGGGGGGGGGGGGCGCTGTGGGCCGCCGGGCCGCGGGGTGCGGCTGCCTAGCAAAGGATCGGGGTGGACTCATTCACAACGGAAACTCGGCAATTTCCTCCTCCTCCTCCTCCTCTTCTTCCTCCAACCTCTTTTTCTTTGTTTTCATTTATTTTTCTCTTCGTTTTCACTCTTTCCGTGAAACGAAGCAGCTCTGGGGGGACGTCTGCGGGCGGCACACACACACACACACACACACTCACACAGGCGCGTACGCGGGGCCGGCTGGCTCCGACTCTAAGTGGCCCGGGTGGGTCACAAGCCCAGGCGGGCCCCAGGCGGGCCCCAGGCGGGCTGCGGGCTTTGGCTGCGGCGAGTCCCGAACAGAATATAAGGAACAAAGCGGGGGCGCCTCGGCCGGGTTGTGTCACGTTGCGTCGCCAAGAACACCAACTCTTTTTTTTACCCCACGCTTTTTTCTTGTTTCTATCTCTCTCTCTCCTTCAGCGAGACAGACGGGCAAAGCTCATTTGACTGCACACGTGCTAGAGAGATTGTAGGTCAGGAACCCTGCTCTCGCCAAGACCAGACTCTCTCTCTCTCTCTCTCTCTCTCTCTCTCTGATTGTGTCTCTCTCCTCTCTCCCTCTCTTCCTAGTCATCGGACACGACGGCATTTTCATGGCCGGTTTCACATGACCGGTCCGATCCGAGAATAGAGCCCCCTCGACATGTTTTCCCTGCCGGTCCAAGTCGTGCGACGGCAGGAAAAGAAGGAGAGAGAACCAAACAAAAACCGGGGGGCGACCAGGAATTATTTCTTGCAACGACGAGGACGACGACTGCGTCCGTTTGGGGAAAATGGAATTGGAGAAAACAATGTCCGCACCGGAAGAGGAGAGGGCTCCTGGCCAGCAGCTCACGGCAGCGGCCGCCGCCACGCCCCGCCGGGTCCGAGCCGAGGCCGGGTCCGAGGCCGGGGCCCGAGCAGAGGGCCGACCAAGCACGCGGCCGTAGCTCTTTCGCACCGCCCTCAAGAGAAAGGACCTCGGCCAGCTGCCGCGGGGCGCCGCGGCCCGGTCGGCTGGACTCGGGTCCGTCGTGGTTGCGGAGCGGTGGAGGAGCGGGGTCCGAGAGATGGGCGGCTGGCCTCGGCCGCGGGAACGAAGCGACTCGCCTACAACACTTTCTCTCGCTCCCTCGCTCCGCTCGCCTTGTCCGGTCTTACCGTTTTCTCTGTCTCTCGTTCAGTCTCTCCGTCTCTGGATCTTCTGGAATGCCGACCGCGGGGAAGTCTATCGTTGACTTTGACGAGGACGTGGAGGGAGGGCGTGCGGGGGGCGGACCAGCAAGGCGTCCGGAACTCCGCCGAGGAGGAAGTGAGCGCGAGTGCAGTGCCGGTCCTCGGCCCGCGGTGCTGGCGGCGCCCGCGGTCCGTAGGGTAGGCAACCCCCGCGCTCGGGTGGCGGGCGGGCCGGCCTACCCTGCGGGCGCTATCGCCGCGGCCCATGCGGAGCCGCGCCGCGGGGGCGTCCCGGAGGAGCGCGTGTTTGATCCCGTGGCATTCCGCGCACTCTCCTCCTCTCTCCTGCTCTCTCCTTCTCTCCTGCGGCTCTCTCCTCCTCTCTCCTGCTCTCTCCTTCACTCACCTGCTCTCTCCGGCTCTCTCCTCCTCTCTCCTCCTCTCTCCTGCTCTCTCCTCCTCTCTCCTCCCCTCTCCTCCTCTCTCCTCCCCTCTTCACTCTCCTGCTCTCCTCTCTCCTGCTCTCTCCTCCTCTCTCCTCCCCTCTCCTCTCTCTCCGCTCTCTCCGGCATCCGTTTTCTCGTCTCTTGCGGCTGCAGTACGCGCGAAGCAGATCTGTACGTGTCGGCTGTATTTTCTTCTGTCGTGAAAAAAAAAGAAGATATTTGTGACAAACTATCGTTTATTCGCGTTAACTCCACTTCACACCACATTTCATGGGACTACATATTGGTCATCGTAGTTTAAACTGTAGTTTCACCGTTCCGAAACGAAGAGAATATTCGGTGGGCGGGGTGCCCCCCGCGGGGCCCCTTGGCGTGTGTTTGGCTGGCTCAACGCTGTCACTGCGAATCACGGCGATGATCCACATTGGTATCGACATCAGCCGCCCGCTGCACCCGATGGGGTGGCAACGCGCGAAACTCAATCAGAGCCGCCCCGAGAACAGAGCGCGGAGGGGGGGGGGGCGACGCGGAGAGAGAGAGAGAGAGACGAAAAAAGCAATAATTACATCCGAATCACATCCAGATAGCGAAAGCGTTATTGTCTAGTGGATGCTGCTGCCGCTGCGGGCGACAGTAGCGTCCCCCGTGCCGCCGCCGAAGCCCGACAAACGCACGGGGCACGCGAACAGTCTCTCTCTATATAGTCACGCGGTGTTCGCCATTTTATTGTTTTTCTATTTTATCGCCTTTATTTCTATTCTGCGCCGCGCGTGCGGGGGCCGTTTCCGAGAGAGAGCCGCGCGGGGCGCGTGGCAATGTTTTATTTTGGCCGGTCGAATTGAATTTGCCTCTGTCCCTGGCTGCGTCCCGTGCGGAGGGGGGGGGGGGGGGGCACGCCCGTCCTGCAGCGTCACTGTTATTGCCCACCGCTAAAAGACTGTTTACGTCTGTGACAACGCGCCACGCGCCGCCACGCGCCGCCACGCGCCGCTCGCTCGCAAGGAAAAACAAGCAATTTTCGTGCACAAGGAGGAGGTGGCGGGAGGAGCTGCGCTAGCTCCGCTGGCTGCGCTGGCTGCTGCTGTGAGGAGCGATGGCGGCTGGACAGTTAGTCAGACGGAGTCGGCGGAGTCGCGGTTAGTTGGTATCGTGTGCCGCCGCTATGCCGGCTGGTTGGTGCCCGCCCCCCAAGTGCCAATGAACTCTCCGCGCCCCCTCTATACACCGCCCCCCCCCCCCCCTCTCCCATCCGCTGCGACACGCACGCACACACACACACACACACACAGAGGGGGAGAAAAAAAAAGAAGTTTGCCCCGTAACGAACGAAAACTCGTTGTGCAGACGGCAGGAATCAAACTGATCCGGGCGCCGCCGGTGGAGTGCAATAGCGAATGAGGAGTGAAAAAGTCAAACACGGAACCCGCACCGGAGGGTGTGCTACGTGTGTGTGTGTGTGTGTGTGAGTGTGTGTGTGAGGTCAGCGGGGCCCCTCCCCTCCTCACCAGGGTCTGGCTGTATACACACTCTCCCCCCCCCCCCCCCCACACTCCTTCTCGCCCCGTCTCTCTCGCACTCGCTGCTCGTGTTGCTGATCGCCATTCCGCTCACGTGACAAATGTGGCGCGGGAAGCAATTTGACTGTCGGACACAAATTTTGACCGTAGCAGCAGCAGCAGCGGAGCGCGTCTGGGTGGTGGTATCGAACCCCCCTCCCTCCCTCCCCTCATCGCCCTCTCCCCCCCAGCGCCCCGCAGGGCGCCGATACACACACGCACACAGGGATACACGCACGGCCATTGGCTGCCAGTTACGTCAGTCTGGGCCGGCCGACCAATGAGAACGGGATGTACTTAGCGGCGGCGGTGCGGTGAGCGTACTACACACACGTGGCGCACGCGTCGTCTGCCAGAATCCTTTTAGCTGCCGCGCAATTTCTCATAGCGGCTCCGCTGATTGCTTTTGCTAACGAATGCGCCGCGCACCGCGCGTCCATCCCCAACGAACGTCGTGCTTGCGGTCTCTCTCTCTCTCTCTCTCTCTCTCTCTCTCTCTCTCTCTCTCTCTCTCTCTCTCCGCCTCTCTGCTTCTCTGTCTCTGCCTCTCTCCCTCGCTACGTAAAATTACGACTTGTTGGGTATCATATATGCAGCCGCTTTCGGCGTGTGCGGGGCGTCATCGCAGTGATCGGATTGTTTGTTTATGGGGCGCGTGAGGCGCGGCCGGTGGAGGGGGGGGGGGGGGGCTGCGGGGGCCGCGGGGGCCACTGGGGCCTCGTACGGTGTCGGCCCCACACACGGCGCGCACCCTCGGGCCCCCGGGGCGCCGCCGGCCGCTGTACGGTGATGGGGCCGGCAGACCAGATCCTCGCGGAGGTGCAAATCGTCGTGTCGCATCCCCCCAAGCCGCCGCGCCGCCGCCGGAACTGCCGGGAAGCGCGGCCTGTTTGTGTGTGGCAGTTAACGCGGTGACGCGGCGGGGGGAACCGGTACGGTGGAACCCGAGCAGCCATCGTCTCGCTCCCCCTTGCGGTCTGCCGGGCCTGCCTGCCTGCGGCCCCTCCGCTATGCAGTCTCCGTCTCTCTCACACACTCTCTCCCTCCGCTCCCTCCCGCTCTGTCCCTGGGGATCGGCGCGGGCGTGAGTGACACACGGGCCCTCCTCTTCGCTGCTGCTGTGCGCCCGTCCCGCCGCGGCCGGCCGCCTCGGACGCCCTTTTGTCTCCTCGGCCAGCTCGGCGTGGCGTGGCGTGGCGGCGGTATATATCGGTGCGGCAGGCGCCGCCACCGCCGCGGCCACAAAAGAGGCGAGAAGATGGGGGCGGGGCTCCACGGACACGGCCTGGGCGGGGGCGGCGGAGGCTGTGGGGGCGGCCCGCGGCCGGGAAGTCCCGCCCGCCCACGGGGTGCCGGCCTGGTCCCGGGGCCGGCTCCGTGGGGATCCATTTCCCTCGGAGACAGCGGCGGGGCGTGGCGGGGCGTGGCGGGGCTTGGCGGGGCGGAAGCTCCCCTCGTGCGGCTGGCGGCCGACACCCGGCAGATTCCCCATGAATTCCCCCCGCGGCGCGCCCGGCCCGCCCGGCCGCAACCCGCCGCCTCACAGCGCCCCCCTCCGCCCCGCGCCGCCGAGAAATGCATGGGAATCGGGCGTCGGACACACAAAAGGAGGCGGATTTTATTCAACAGGGAGTTTTGGCTCCGGGAAGTGTTTCCCCGGGCGGGCCGCCGTCTGCCTGCGCCGAGCCACGCCCTCTCACGGCGCCGAGTCAGCAGCCCTTTACCGGACACACCCGAGCAGCTGCACGCGCCTGCCACGCGCCTGCCACGCGCCTGCCACGCTCCGACCACGGCCTCTGCCATCACCTCCAGCCGGCGTCGCCCCCACCCGTCACTACGCGTGGCGCTCGCGCGTAGCGAGCTGCGCTGCAGGCCGGGGGCAACCTTAACCCAGACCACCCCTCCGCCGCTCCAGCAGCCTGTCCAGCGCCTCCAGCAGCGCCTCCAGCAGCGCCTCCAGCCGCCACATATAGCCAGACCGCCGCAGACGATGTAGCGGCCACGTTTGCACATATCTTCCTTTTTTTATTCCTTCCCCCCCCCCCTCCCCTGGAACGACCGATTGTGATCGTCTTCCTGTTCGAGAGCGCGGTCGTCCGCCTCCCCTTGAATCTCCTCCCCTCCACTCCTCTCAGTTTTTCACAGACGTTTCCCTCTTTCTCTCTCTCTCCCTCTGCTCTCTCGCTCTCCGTCTCTCTCCCTCTCGGTTGTCGTCGCTAACGACCACTTTGCGATGGCTGCGCGCTGCTGGGGGCAAATTACAGAGGACGTTTCATTCGGGGCGCCCGCCGGCCCACATCGGATCCCCCTTTCCCCTCCCCCCCTCCTGCAGCCTCTAATTCCCCCTCCCCCCTCCCCAGCCCGCCCCCTCCTTTGCCGTGTTCCACCAAGGCCCACTTTGTCGGCCTCCCTGTCGTACCGGCTGTCTGCACTGTGTGACGACCACCACAACCAGCCGTCCCGCGCAATAGTCGCGGGGCTGACGCGGTGCGGCCGAGGAGCGAGTGTGTGTGATGTGTGTGTGTGAGAGAGAGAGAGAGAGAGATAGAGAGAGAGAGAGAGAGAGATAAGCGAGGATGCAGTGCCCTCCAGCAGACAAATCAAACTCTCGGTTCACGTCGCCGTCGCGCAGGTTTATCCATCCTCCCCCCCCTCCTCCCCGCTCCCACGGCAATGATACCCGCAAACCAAAAGTTCTAAACGACAAGAATAAAAACGAAGAGGGGAAAAATTTTCGGGGAGGACACACGATAAGGGGAAGTTCCCGCGAGATGGCCTGGCGGGTACCCGGACCGGAGCCCTGCGAGTGCCGCGCGGGGGCCCCGCGGATATGACCCCCTAATTGGGGCATTAAGCCCCGCCCGGCGACCTCCCCGCCGGATAGACCACGACTTCATCCCGGAGAGTAGCCGGTCAGGGCATGGCGGGGGCCGGCGGGGGGCCGGCGGGGGGGCGGCGGGGGGGGGGGCGGCGGGGGCAGTGCGGGGCTCAGTCTGCTGCCCCGCGTACCCGCAGGCCGAGCCGGGGGCGGGCGCTGGCCCGACGGCCGGGGGCGCGGGGGTGTATATAGGCAGTCCCACAAAAATACTCCCCCTCCCTCCCCCCCTGCGAACCGCCCAGTCCAGCTGCGCTTCCCGTCTCTCTCCATCCTTCCGCATCATCCACCCTCCCCTCTTCTCCCCGTCTCTTTTCAGCACTATACTTGATTAGAACGTTTCGATTGCCGCGCTGTATCGCGCGCTGTGTGTCTGTGTGTGTGCGCGCGCGCGCTCGCAAACAAAGGCAGCTCTGCTTTTTTCCTCCTCTCTTGCTACTTTCTTTCTTTTCACCGAACAGTAGCGGCAGCAGCCGAAGCCGAGTCCGCAGGCCGGCAGCGACCGGCCGACCAGCCGAAAGGGCCTCCCTTCTAAGGCTTGTCTTTGGCTTGGCGATTTCGTGCCCCGGTGAACTGATGCGTACGGGCGGGGGGGGGGGGGGGGGGGGCGGAAGAATGGGGGCCGCCGATCCGTTTAGCAGGGCACCACAATACGCCGCCGGGGCCCTCTGAGCCCCTCTGGGCGGCGGCGGCGGCGGCGGCGGCGGCGGCGGCGGCGGCGGCGGCCTCCCCTGGGGACCGGAGGGCGTCGGGGGCGTCGACGGGTATCTGATCGGACGGCGGCGCGGCACGGCGTCGACGACGCCGGCACCGACGCCCCCCCCCCCCCCCCCCCCTACTATCTGCTGCCAATCAGGCGGTGAGCTCGGGGCAATCTGTCATCCTGGCGACAAATGCTGCCGCCGTGCGGACGCCGCGGCTCCCTGCGGCGGACCTCGGCGCCCGCGGACCGGCGGGTAGGCAACCCGAACGCTCCGCTGCCGGGCGGGCGGGCCTACCCCGCGGGCGCTCTGCCGCCGCCGCTCTACTCCGTCCGCAGGGTCCAGGACGGCACGGCACAGCAGGCGGCGGCGGACCTGTTGACTGGCGGAACGACGCTGCCGAGCGCATGTCCCGCCCGAACAAGACACACGTACATTAGCCATTTGCCTTTGACACTAGGGGTTCTAGTCCCGAATTACCAAAGGAATTTTCTGATTAAATCCAACATTCTTTTATTTAAAAAAATACAAAAAAAAAATCCGAAACATCAGTAAATTTTGTGAAATTTACTGAAGTATTCAGATTATACTTTTCCCCAAAAAATTGCTGGAAATTTTCGGGAAACCCCTCGTGACTCGCATTTAGTCGTACGAGTCCTCGCGACTCGACCTCAAGTGTCCCCTTCTCCGGTCCAGCCGGGCTCGGAGCTCCCCATTTTTGCGGCGGTCGGTTCGCACCGCGGGAGCCTGCGGGAGGTGACAGGAGGGTGAGGAGGGGGAGGGGGGCACTGCGAGGCGGTGCTGCTGCCGCGGACAGGTCTCCTCGGGCCGAAGTGCTGCTATGTGGCTGCTTTATCTCATGAATTTAGGATCCCCTGATGCCGGCAGACCTGCGCCCCCTGCCCCCCCCCCCTCCCCCCCCCCCCCCCCCGCGTGCGGCGCACCACATCACATCACGCCCCCCCCCCCCCCCTCCCTCCCCCCCCCCCCCCCCCCCCGCGGGCCGAGCTTTCCTCTGCGCGCCAGCTGGCGACATACACTCTGTGCCTCCTCCTCGTGTATATTTGAAGGGCCCGCCCCCCGCTGCCGCCCCCCGCCGCCGCCCCCCCGCCGCCCCCCGCCGCCCCCCGGGCCTTCTGTCGTCGCTCTGTTTCCTTGCGCGCCGCCTCCCGCTGCCGCCGGCATACTCATGGCCTCATGCCACTGCGGCCGCAGCACACGCACAGCGGGCCCGCCCCTTCCCTGTTCCCCGCGAAAGTAAGGAAAGTAGAGAGAGAGGGGGGCGGAGAGGGTGACAGAAGTAGAGAGAGAGAGAGAGAGAGAGGGAGAGCGAGAAAAGGGGGCGGGGAGGTCCTCCCTCTCTCTCTCTCTCTGTCTCTCTCTCTCTCGCGCATCATCCCCGCATCAGGCGCGTGCATCCATCCGCGCGTGGCGGAATCTATCACACACATGGGGCACGCACGCCTCTCTCTCTCTCTCTCTCTCTCTCTCTCTCTCCCTCTCCCCCTCTCTCTACACAAACACACGCACTCGTAGAGGGAAAAAATCAACGAAACGCATTGTGCATGCTTCATGTATTTTTAAAAAAATTAAACTACTCCAATTTTTTAAAATTTATTTTCAGGGGGATGGTGCTTAGGGCGGAATAAAGCTCCACTGATTATTCAGCATTTTTATTGTTGTTTTTTTTAGTTCTCTGTTCCACGTGTCTGTGGCCGCGTGCGCTGCCGGCCCGTTCGTCCTGAACACAACAATTGCATACTGCATAAGAGGCCGCAAGCGGCCCGCGCCGCTCCCCCACCGAGGGCAGCCGACCTCTGCGCTGAGACCGGCGGCGGCAGCGGTGGCAGCGGCTCGAGGGCGCCCACTTACTTTGGCCTGCCAAAGCCCCCCCCCCCCTTCCCCTCCACCCTAAGGGCCCCGCCGCGGCCCAATACCTGTAATTTTGTCGCACCGGTCGGTTAGCATGGCACGAGGGCGTTCCACGCTGCGGCCAGCCGAAGCAAAGAAGGCTCCCCTCCCCCCACCACCGCACTCACTGCCCCCTGCCCCCTAAACCAGTGTTTTTTCCGTCTCGTTGTATGCGCGTGCGTGTGTATGTCGTCGCCGTACTGAAAAGGGGGAAAGCAAACCACAGTTTGTGGAACTACAGTTTGTCTGACCGCTGCGTAGTTTTAAGAGTGTAGTTTCATCGCAGATTTTTCTGCCTCGTGGGTCACGTCGGCGTGGCATTTTCTGATTGGGGCGCAGCCAACAACAAGCCACTGCGGCGGTGGCAGCCGCGCGGGAAAAATAATAAATGGGGAGCGCGCGCGCATATTTTGAAAAGCTGAACGAACCACCGTGCGGTTTCCGCTCGCTCTAGGGATTTCAAGTCCCGAAATTTTCAAAGAAATTTTCGGCAGAAATCCAGAGTTTTTCAGAAAAAAATATCGAAGTTTTCGAAAATTTTGTGAAATTTTCTGAAATATTATTTGATTTTTTTTCCTAAAAATTACTCGAAACTTTAGGGACTAAAAACCGTAGCTCGCTCGGCTGGGCAGCGCGCAGCAGCAGGGCGGGTGGGTAATGACACGGCTGAGCGGGCAGCCAATGATACGGCACGGTCAGCGGGGCACTTAACCCCCCCCCCCTCCTCCCCTCCCCCCTCCCTCCCTCCCTCCCTCCCTCCCTCCCTCCCTCCCTCCCTCCCTCCCCCCTCTCCGCCAAGTCCAGGCCGCGCGGTTCATATTGCACATGTGTTATAGTTTGCCGGTAAAAGCAATTCCACGGCCCGCCGGAACCGACATCCGGCGCAGCGCCACCGCCGCGGCCGGCCCCTGTCGGTCGGCCCGTTGTTTCATTAGCGCGAGAGAGAAAGAGGTAAAGACGTAGATAGGTGGTTGGAGAGGGAGAGAGAGAGAGAGAGAGAGACGCAGGTATACCCGCACGCTACACGCGCGGAGCTCCCCTGTTGGAGTGACAGAGACAGCTACTTTTTTTTCCCCCCCGAGCCCCGCGAACACGACGGCAGGGGTGGGTACTTTGATGGTCCGCTGTCCGGTACAGACATCGACCTAACGAGCGGCGGGGAGTGGAGCGAAGTGCGATGCTCATTCGGATCAGAGTCGGCCAGCCCCGCCGGACACTTCCTCCCTCCCCCCCCCTCCCCCCCCTCCCTCCCTCTCCTCCCTCCCTCCCGACCCTGCGCCTACACCACGGCCGCTTTTAATTCGGGGTCGCACTCGGTCTGCTGCTGCCGGTGCTGTTCGTTCGGCCCGATCTCTCTCTCTCTCTCTCTCTCTCTCTCTCTCTCTCTCTCTCTCTCTCTCTCTCCCTCCGTGGCCGTGGTACTCGAACCCGCGATAGGGGGAGCTATCACCACCACGGCTTCCACCATTAGTTACCTGTCACAAACACCCTTAACTGACTCGGCCGAGATCAAACCGCGGATCACGGTGCCACCATACCGTTACATGTTATTATGTTATTCCCACTCTCGCAGAAGGAGAAAAAGTTTCAAATCAACCACCGGCGGCGATTCCACGCTCTTGTTTTTTTTGTGTAGTCGATTTTTTTTCTCTGTCTGTCTCACTGTGTAGTCTGCTGCGCCCCTCGTCCCCCTGGTTTTGTTGTTTGCCGTATTGAGGGAAAGCGTGTGTGCCAACTATACCCACCCTGGTGTTGGTGGCGGTGGGCAAAGGGCGGGGCGGGCCCCCCGTGAGCAGTGGTGACACACACTTCGTTGCTATGTAAACACTCGAAACGTGCCTGTGTGTGTGTGCGCGTGCGTGTGAGGGCAGTCGACATGCAGGACGTATTACGTAGTGTACGCACGCTCGCGCCGAGTAGTTGTGCTCTGCGTGCTTTCGCCAATGGAGGCACAAAAAAAAATGCAGGCAACAAGGGAAAACGAAACGTGTTCCCACATAAACCGCATTAAAGCTAGTGTAAAGATGCTCTGCACTTGATAAGCGGGCAAGCGGTCCGCGGCCCGGCCTTGGGCAGCCTTGGCCGCGCAGGCAGAAATAAAGTCACGCCCTCTCGTTTTACGAGCGCGAAAATTTAAACCGCTGAACTGAAAGTCCCACATCTTTTTTTTTGTTTCGGTTTTTAAAACACTTTGCATCGGTGTTTGCTGTTTGTTATCAAATCTCACTGTGGTTTTTTCCCCCGTCGTGGTATAATATAATGAGATAATGTTGTTGTTGTTTCGTGTCGCTGTCGTCGCTGCAGTGGTGCCGGTAACGAAGGCGGACGCCCACCTCTGTGCTCGGCCTGCGCCCCCTCCCCCCCCCCCCCCCGGGCCCCCGCCCGGCTCCGGCCGGTAATGGTGTGTTGACCGCGCTGTCAGGACGCCTTGTTGTGGCTGTTCGCCGCGCTGTCCGTCCGTCCGAATCGACTGGAATAAATAATGTCAACGCTGCTCTGCCGCCGCCGTGCACGCCCCTACCGGGGCATTCCGGAATTAGTGTGCAGAAGTGACGGGGAGAACACAACCTAATCCGTCACGCGGTGCTGTGAGGGACACCGCAGCAGAGAGTATCTCCGCCGCGGGCGTCGGCCAACGAGCCGACTGAAAATTTTGCGGGCCTTCAGCTCTCGCTGGTGATCTGTCACGACCACCTTGCGGGGTCAGGCCGCTGTGCAAAGCAATGACGCGGGGCCCGAAGTCCGCGCCCTGGCGACATTTTCCGTGCAAACCTTATGAAATGGTCGTGACACATCGTCAGCGAGAGCTAAGATTCGAAATATTTTCGGTCGTCTCGTGCTGGCGCCCGCCCGCCGCGGCGGAGATACCGCTCCTTCATTTTGGCTCCTCCTCTCGCAGCTCCAGCCGGATCGAATAGAAAATAATTAGGCCTGGTTTGGAGGAGGGGGGAGGGGGAGCGTGGCCTAGTTACAGCTCGCGGACTGTAAGACAAAGGCCAACGCTGCGGGGGGGCGCCGTGCCACCGCCGTGCCACCGGCGTGCCGCGGGCCGGCACAAAACACGGTCTGTTTGCTGACATCAGCTTCGTCAATGTTTGTCTCCCCTCGACTCTCACGCGAGCGCGCGGCCACCGCGTACTCGGCCGCGGGCCGCTGGGGGTGCGCGCCCCGGACACACGCGGGGGGGCACCGTCAGGGGGCCCAGGAACCCGCGGGGGCCGCGGCCACGCACCGACGACCTCTTCCTGCTCCTCCTCGCGGCCCTCGCGGCCCCCACACTTCGGCCTAGCGGGGTTCATCTTCCGCCGCCACGATCCAAGGAGGCCGCGGGAACCGTACCGTGTACCCATCCCCGCGCCGCAACTGCAAGATTAGTTGTCTGGAATGTCTCTGCTCTCTCTCTCTCTCTCTCTCTCTCTCGCTCTGCGAGCGCTTCTGAAATAATGATGGCATTGCGCCTCCACAACTAACTACTCGCGTGCGCGCGCGCGCGGTCCGAGGTAGAGTAGGAGGTGGAGGAGGAGGGGGAGGGAGAGGAGGAGGAGGGAGAGGAGGAGGAGGGAGAGGAGGAAGAGAAGGAGGGGGGCGAGAAAGTTGTTAGGCTGTTGGGCCAATAACTCGCTAAGTAATGGGATACACCATGCACCGGCTCCCTCCCCCCCCCCCCCCCAACCCACGGGGCCTTCCTGGAGGAGCTCCTTGAGATAAATGCGTACGCCGGGCTGACCCGCTCCACGCAGCCGTGTATCCTGCGAGGCGTGTGTGTGTGTGTGTGTGTTCCTGCTTCCTAACTCGGCTGCCAGGCGATACCGACCCACGCCACCTGGTCGCCGCCGCTGCAGTCGCGCGCGTACCCGATACTTTCCAAATACAGCAACTGCTGGTTAGTTAGACGGCTGGTCCTGTGGACCTGTGCATGCCGCGCCTGCGCCGCCGCCGCCGCCACCACCGCTACAATGGAGGCAGCAGCAGCTGCCGCTGCAACTGTGAGCGTTCATTCAAACTTCTGTGTGTAACTTGGAATGTACACGGCAAGAGTCGAGCCCCCGAAAGTTTTTCGATCACGCTCTCTCTCTCTCTCTCTCTCTCTCTCTCTCTCTCTCTCACTGCTACGTTCGCCACAGCAGCGGCAGTGCGGGTGTGCCGCGGCCGGCCGGGGCCGTACCACTACCAGTGCCACACGTACACGAGGAGAGTGCAATGGATAGAAGCACGGAATTGGGCCCCGTCCTCCCCCTCCACCCCCTCCGCAGCCTCCCCGGGTGGCGGGTCCAGCAGCAGCAGCGGCAGCAGCAGAGGTCTCTGCACCATTCCGCTGCTCTAGTTTGGCCGGGCCGGTGCACAGTGGAGCACAGCCGTGCCGGACCAGCGGCGCAGCGCGGCGCAGAGCCCGCGTCGGTGCCCTTGTTCTGTGCGGCGCCACTCGGCGGCGCCGCGCGATGCGAGATAAAAGTGCATTTATTCCGCTGCAGCTGCGAGAGCCGCGGCGCCGCCCTCAGCCCCTCTTCGTCCCCCGCCCCCGCATCTCCCGTCTCCCTCTCCCCTGCTGTCACGCCCCGGCCCTCCTCCCATGTGTCGTCATCTCTGTCTGAACATCGCTGACTGAGGCCGGTTCCGCCGATGCCGGGTTTTAGTCCCGAAGATTTTGGAAATTTTCGGAAAAATCCACAATATTTCACACAAAGTTTCAAATTTTTCAAAAAAAAATTTCTGATTTATTTTTTAAATTCTAGATTGTTTACAAAAATTTTATTGAAAAATTCGGGATTAGAAGCCCTCACGCTTGCGCTCCTTATCTTTGCCGCTGCGGTGCTTCGCGTTGTGGGTATGTGAGGCGGCCCTTGCTGGTCCGTATGTATGCGGGGGGGGGGGGGGGGGGGCCACACCGCAGGCCCGGGCCGTCGTGCCTGTGGATGACGAAGAGCCGCCAACAAGCCGAAGCCGGAGCGGCCCGATAGCGTCTGGGAGGCCGTTGTCCCCACCCCCAACAGCGGGGCCAGCAGCGGGGCCAGCAGCGGGCCTGATGTCGGCTCGAGTGCCGCCAGCCGGGCTGGCGCTGTCCGATGGCCGTGATGGATACGTTGTTTGTACTGCTAGCGGCCCACACGCACGCGACCCCGCGGAAGGCCTTTGGGGGACGGGACATCCCCCCCCCCCCCCCCCACGGGGCCCCTTCCCTATTCTCCGTCCCTTTCTCAACGCGCTGTGAGCGCGCGGTCGCTCTCACAAAATCGTCTGCATGCACTTTATTGATTCAACGTTCGATCTCCGGCCCATCGACCCGCTTCGGTGCCTTCCGCTCACATCAGTTTCTATTCACGTGGCAGGATGGGCCCGGATTCTCATGCCACCACAAAGAATGGCGTGCGTGCCGGAGACGTCGTCCCAACAGATCGTGTCGCAAGCCGATGTAACATCTTTCGTCCAATAGCTTCTAGAGCTATCTTGAAATTATACTGTAAGTTTGAAGGTTTTTGAAAGCTGAGGCCTAACCCCGAAAGCCTTCAGGTGTAGATTTCCCATTTGCTCCTCCACGCACTGGGTCACTACCAGCCGGGCCTGCCGGTGCGCCCCGACGGAGCGTCGGCCGGAGGGTCTCAAACTTTGCTCAACAAGTATTTGCAGCGCGACCCCTGTGCTCCCCTGCGGCCCGTGTGCACGCCGTGGGGTAGGTACGGCGGCGCTGCGGCGCTTCCGTGAGAGCCCTCCACCCTTCATCCGAGCCGGGAGGGCCGGGAGCCGCGGCGGAACCGAAGCATATGGCCGTCCTTCAAGCAGTCATAGCCGAGGCCTCCGCGGCGGCAGCGGCGCCGGTGGCCGGGGACAATATTCCAGCGAAAACGGCATCGCGCGGGTTCAAGTCGTACCGCGGGCTGGAGACAGATTTTTTTTTCGCCATGGTGCCCTCCACCGCCGCCGCCTCTCTGCTCTTTTCACACCTGCCCCGCCGCTGCCGCTCCGGCCCCCACAACCCTCCGCCTTGCATCTCGCCCCCCCCCCCCCTCCCCGGTCTGGTTTACGATCCTGCCACGGCGGGCTGTATCAGCTGCCGACACGCAAAGGGTGCCTCGTTTCCCTGCGCCGGTTGCCCGGGGGGCCGCCGGGGGGCCGCGGGGGGACCGCCGGGGCGGGTGGCCGTGCCACGAGAATCACTGAGACGGCGGCAGCGTAGCGACAAGGTTGACCGGGGCCTTCAGCGGCGGCACGGCGACGGCCGCCCCGCGCCGAGCCGAGCCGTCTGAGCGCGCTCCGAGAGAGCACAGCCGGGCCCAGCGTTGCCGTGACGAGCCGAGCCGGGCGGCGACGGCTCGCCGTATACAACGCGGCAGAGCCAGGCAGGCAGCGCCAGGCGGGCCAGCGCTGATGGTGACAGGCCGTCTCGCTGGCTTGTCTCTCCTCAAATCAGCCGACGCGGAGCCACGAGGGTTAGGCGCCGGCAGACCCCCCCCCCCCCCCCCCGGGGGGCCCCGGGGGGCCGGCCCGAGCCCCGCAGAGGGGTGAGCTGAGCCCGGCGCAGCCCGGCTAGGCCAGCCTACACTGCCAACACCCGTGCCTCACCTCAGCTCTCTCAGCCAAACCCGGGGAAAAAAAAACCTGCACGAAAAATTAGTTGTGATAACAAACTCGATTTTGCATCCCTTGCGGCAAGAAAAAAAACCCTCGCTACACCTAAATAGACATTTCAATTGGGAATATAAAGATCGGAAGACAAATAAAGAATTAATAAAAGCTGTGCAGGTCTTAAAGCAGGGCGGGCCCCCCGCGGAGCGGGTCGGATAGCGCGGGTAGCGCGGGGCCTGCAAACAGTTTTAATGACCCGCCCGCGTGCTTCCGACTGCCGTAAAATATGCATCGCCGGCCGCGATCAAATCATCGTAAATTACAAATCTGTGTCGCTGGGGCGGCGGCGGGGCGGCGGACTGACCCGCGGCCGCCGGGACCCTCGTCTCGCGCGATGACACTCGCAGTAGCGGCGCACCTCCGCCGGCCGCGCGTCATGGGGGCCCCGCCCCGTGATGGATCGCGCCGAGCCCGCCGTGCTGGCTGACGGTGATGCGCGACGATGAGGACTTGATGACCCCGGTCATGTCGGTGATGATGTTGACGGAGGGGGTTTGCGGCCTCCGCCGCCGTGCCGCCGCCGCGCGATACTGTTTATTTACGATTACAATCAGTTTGGCGCCGAGTGGGGCCGCGGCTCGGCTTTAGTGTCGTCACTACCGGGGAATGAGGTGGGGACACGGCTCTGATTCGATGGCCGGACGTCCGCAGTGGTTGACTGGCGATGTCTTGTTTTATGTCCGTCCGTAAAGTACGTAACAACGCGACGTGTCGTTGTGTGTGTGTGTGGCGCTCTGCAGGGGGTCCATGCGGGCGCTGCGGCAGCGGTGAGCCACACGTACAGTGGGGGGCCCACCCGATGCGGGGCCGGGACGTAGAGCAGAGGGAGGCGGCAGCCGAGGGCTTGCTGGTGCGGGGGAGCTGCCGAGATCTGGGGGAGTTTGGGGTCGTGGTGTGTATGACGGGCAGGCACCACGTCACGCACCCTGCCCGTATGTACCCCGGTACTTTACCGTTCACACATTTCTCTAGCGGAGAAGGACTCTACCCGCATTTCTCAATCTGTTTCGTACACATTATTGAGACTGTGCGCTGCGCTGTTTGGTATCACCTCATTTCGCCTGGCTCGTTTTCGAGATTTGGGGTTTTAGTTGTTAGACTTTTTATGTTTGTGTGAGGCATCACGCGACTTTGATCGATTTTACTAGGATTTTGTAATATTTGTCCTTACGAATAATGTATACGAATTATTATTTGTTCCGGGGGCCCTTTGAGATTTCACATGATTACTTTACCTTGACTTACAGCCTGGCTGGCTTTGTACACCAGATTTTCCCAGCCGGTTCTCGTCCTCTGGCGTGCGTTCCGGTGAAATGCCTGAACGCCCCTCCGCGTCGCTGTGGGTGCGAGTGCAGTGTATTTGTTGGCGCTTCCAGGCCTCTGCATGGCAACCAGCACCCTGCTCCAACCCCTCTTCTCGCACCCGTATCAAATCCGATCATGCTTCCGCTAATCCATTTTGCCGCCGGAGTGAGAGAGAGAGAGAGAGAGAGAGACAACAGGAAGGGGACGGGGGTGGACGGGGCGGGGGGTGCGAGAAAGAGAGCATGAGAGAATCGTTCGCTTTTATCAGAGCGCGCAGTGTTTGCCTGCTTAGCGCCCGACACCCTGCGACCCCACGAAACATCCACCACCGTTTCCTCCTCTCTTTTTCTTTTAATCCGGAACCTTCTTTTTCAAATAAAAAACATTGTTTTTTGGAGTTCCACAACGAGGGAAAGTGGATTTCCTGTCGCGGACTTTCTCATAGCACACTCCTAAGCGCAAGGAAGTACTCCTCTCGACTCCTGTTCTTTCTCCTTCCGTCCTCGAGCTCAGTCGGATATACCTACTCCGGCCTACTTACCCGCGCTCTCGTGCTAGGGGTGCTCGGCGTGAGGAGCGAGGAGGCGAGGTGGACTCTCTCACTTACGTTAGGACCCTACGCAGGGGGTTTAATTCTGGCAGGGTCCCCGCCCCCCACCCCTCCCGCCGGCGGCCCGCATTCCGCGAATGGCGCTGCCAGGCGCTCTGGCTCCTCGGCACGCAGATTGTGTGATATGTCTGTGCCAGGGCGTGCAGGCCGGGCGAGGCCGGCCGGGCGAGGCCGGGCGGGCGAGGCCGGGCAGGTGCCAGGGCACATTCCAATCGAGCTGCGCGGCGCCGCGCGGGGTGCGGTCGTATTAGCCCGAGAGAGACAGACAGTGTGTCTGCTCTCTGTCCGACAAGCCTAGCCCGGCGCCCACCCCTGGCTGCTGCCGGAGCTGCCAGCCTGGAGGCTCCCCGGCCAACAAGGAGGAAATATTTCGCCGCCCTCTACTTGAGTTAATCATTTCCCTGGCCGGACCATCAAACGCTCATTAAAAATGAAAATGTGAAATCATCTTGTTGGCGGAACCCGGTGGTGTGAGCGGCCTCGGCAGCGGCGCCGTGATGGCTAGCGCCGGTCCCCCCGACCGCAGGGGCCGCAGGGGCCGCAGGGGGATGGGCTCCGGCCCCCTCTGCCCCCTCCTGGGACCTCGCGGGCCATGAAACCATCTAGCGGTGCTAGCGGGGCGTTCCGAACGGATCCGCCAGGGGCGGCCAGGGGATCCGGGCGAGGCGGGGGGGGGGGGGGGAGGGGCGAGGCGTGGGGGATGGGGTTTGAAAGGGCGGTAATTGGTCCGGTGGGGGCCACTAGAGTAGGGTGAAAAGAGGGGTCCGCCTGCCCCCCCCCTCCCCCACCACCTGTGAGGTCTCCTCGGAGCTCTGCTCCTCCCCGCCTCTCTGGTGCTCCTGGCGCTTTTGCCGGATTTAACTGAACTGGACGCCTCTTGGAACGGCGACGACCAGTGCGGCGCGGCGGCCGCCCGCCCTCTCGAAAGCTCTTATTACTCGATCAGCCCTTCGGCAGAGATTAAACTTGTATTAAGGCCCCCGGCCCTCCTCCGCGCCGCGCCGCCCCCCCCCCTGTATTTATAGTTATATTTAAAAACTTGTTGGCTCATGAGGGCGGCTGCCGGCTGCGGTGTGTGGTACTGGCCAACTCTAATGAATGATGACCTTGGCCCGAGCGGAGCGGGCCAGGAGGGAAAAAGGGGGAGGGGGGCAGCGTGTCGAAGGGGCCTAATTGCAGCGCCGCTTGGGGGGAAAAGACTCTGCCACCACGGAACCGCTGCCGGCCCTGCTGCCGCCACTGCGCAGAGGTACTTGGAGGCAGCGTGCTCGTGCGCGTGCTGACATACCAGTATTTGTGAGGGAGTGGGGAGAAATTGTGCAAATAAGTTCTACAAAGGGTTTCACAATATGGAGAGTGAGCCCCGCAAGAATCTAGCGGACAATTAAAATTTGTTATTCAGTCATCATAATAGGGTGTTTCGAAACCTTTCCCAAACTCACCTTCAAAAAATGAAATCGGGGGGAAAAGAGGGAGACGGGAGGATAGAGCCCGGGGTAGGCGAGAGAGGCAGACGACGGAGAGAGAGAGATGGAAGGTGCGGAAAAGGGACACCGCTGCGCCCCGGGCTTTGTCAACATCGGCCGGGAGCCGGCCGGCACGGCGCGCGGCGGCGGGCGCGCGGCCAAAGTTAGTGAACTGTATTCGCAAATAATAAAGTGGCGAATGGCGCCAACGAGTGTCGGGCCGGGCGCGGCCGGGGACGTTCGGGGAGGCGGAGGGGTCGCCGCGCTGCCGCGCTGCCGCGTCGGGTCACACGGCAGAGTTTGATTCGCCTGGCTGCCTTTTCCACCTCCCATCCCACTCTCCGCTGCTCGGGCGTCGCTCCTCTGTTCTCTGCCGCCGACGTCGTCGCGTCGCGTTCGCCGGGGGTTTTTGTCCCCTTTTGCCCCTCCCCGTTCTCTCTCTCTCTCTCTCTCTTCTCTCTCTCTCTCTCTCTCTCTCTTCCTCCCATCTCTGTCTCTCTCTCCCCGCCTCCAACAGTGGCCATGTCCCCGCTGCTCTTACGAACGGCACCACCGGAGCGGCAGATGCGGGAGAAATCAACAGTTTCCATCCATTCTGCTTATGGCACACGGGGTGGAGGCGAACTACTTGTTGGAGATGCATACAGTAATGACTTGTGCCCTGCGAAGAGGAAGCCTTGGAGAGAGAGAGAGCTGTCTAGCTCCTGCTCTACCGACACTTCTCCTCCGAATGCGTTTTGTTACGCTGTTGTCTTCGCAGCCTCCTTTTGTTTGGGCCTTGCAGACGGCATACATTACGCCACTCGCCATCTATTCTCTTACTGGGAGGGTCGGGGGGCCCTCCTTTTGCGAGCGAGAGAGAGAGAGAGAGGTGCAGGCGGTGGGAGACGTATACGTGGCAGAGAGACAGTTACACACAAAGTATAGTCGAGTCAGGGAAGGATGGCAGACCGGCGTCAAAGGTTTCGGAGACAATACCACCGCCGCCTTTGTGAAGCGTTTATTGGTGGTCTTCACGGCGTGTTGGTCGGGTCCTACCCTGGTCCTAGAGTGTCCACACAACGTTCTGATGTCTCAGCATCTCGGGCCAGGCATGCATGCATATTGACCGAGGGGGGCCTCAGTTTACGGACGGGTGTACACTGACTGGTGACTGGACCGGACTTTTCCATTGACTGGAATGAAAAATTCACGATCATTTATGGTTCCTGTGTTCTGAGCTGTCACCCACCCCAAAGTAGGCAAAAACTCATTCCTACCGTGACCAAAACTCAAAACGGAAATAATTTTGTTTTGCTCAGAAATCTGTGGATACTTTTAAAACATGCAAAAATGGGTGGGCACTACCTCGTCCCAGGCCTCCGCCTGGAACCCTCCTGCTTAACTTCGGTGTTCGAATGGGAACCGGTGTACCAGGTATTGACCGCCGCAAAGACACCGGCACAACGCAGCGGCCTTTTTCAGGGGCACGCTTCCGCAACGGTCAATGTAGCCCCCTCCGCCAGCCAGATTTCCGGAATCAACTCCCTTCGACTGGCTGGTTGGTCTGTGGCACTGCGGCCACTCCCGAGCGGATTGGGGGGGAGGTAGGCTTTCCTATATCGTACACAGCCGAAGCTGCTGTACTTCACGACGAACCCTAGTCGCGACGGCGTGTCCTCGTCTGCCAGATTCACAGGGAGCGAAAACGAAGGTACCGAACCCTAGGTACCCCCGTAGCATACACCCGAGTCTCCGAACCAAGTTTCCTTGGTAGACACAGAGCCCCCCCGCCGGAAACCCCGGGCGACCGAGAGAACCTCGGACCCGGGAACGGGGGTAAGCCCGACCGTGCTACGGGAATCTTCAAGTTGAAACCCAACGCTTACATCTCTCAGTGACGCAGCGCGCACGGCCGTTCAGACAGCCATACCGACGCCACGTTCGGAAGTATATTTTACCCTCTGTCTTCCAAGCGCAGACACAAGAAAAATTTAGAGGAATCGGTAAGATTCGAACCCCCGACCTTGCAGTCGCTAGCCATCCTCTATACCCACGCGGCCACAGAGCCGGGCTGACGTTTGCTGCGCGCCCCCTATACTTTACACACCGTCGTCTAAGCTGAGCCGACAGAAAAAAATGCACGGACCGGCGAAGAGTTGAACCCTGACCAGCCGCCCGCCGGCTGGACTCGCTAACCGCGCGGCTACCGGGCTTCAGTGAGAGAAGACCGTGCGCTCCCGGTACTGTAGCCGCACGACGTGTCCGACTGGAAATTGAATGGACTTTGACTGGAGAGTGACTGGACTGGAAGGCGTACACTGACTGGAAGCACTGGGGTACCCCTCGATATTGACACAAAGTACCGACTCGGGGACGCATGGACACTCTAGGACGACGAGGCTGTCCCTTCGGGAGCAGCGGAACGACCGTAATTATCACCCACACAAAGACAGCAAACATCAATGCGAGCCGGTCTGCCATCCTTCCCTGACTCTGCTATATGGCGGGGCGCTGTGTTGCTTTGAACAACTAACTTTGTCCGAGATTGGCGTCGCTCGGCAGCGAGCGCAGCCGCCCGCCCCGCCGACCGAAAGGCCCCGCAGCCAACAACAGCGGCCGGAATCTTTTTCCAGCGGCCCAAAAACTTTTGCCGATCGAGAGCAAATTCCGAAGCGGTTCCGGGTTCGGTCAGTGCTGCGGGGTCCGGGGTACATACGCGTGTTCACGGCGAGGCCGTTCCCTCGGGTGGTCGTCCGGGCCCTATCCCTTCGGGGCCGCCTGCTCCCAGGCCCCCCCTCGGGCCCTCCCCCGCCTCCCCGCGGCCCTCCCTTTACCCCTTCCCTTCTTTTTCGTGTCCCCATAGCATGCAAAGAGTAGTCCATTAGTTATGCAAACGCAAATATTCCGGCGCTCCGTCTTTCTTCGGCCGGGCGGCGCCGGGCGGCGCCGGGCGGCGTGTCGCCTGGCCGTGCCTCATGGCGTCTTCACCCTCTCCGCGACCCTCCCTCCCTCCCTCCCTCCCTCCCTCCCTCCCTCCCTCCCTCCCGGCAGGCTTCTTTCGCCCCGTGTACTCTGTCCCCTCCCGCGGCCCTCCCGGGGCGCTCGCTGAAGTATCCGTCAAACTCACGGCCTCTCACCACCACGCGACACCGCCTCCGACACCGGCCACTCTTACCCTGTCTCTTACCTCGCCTCTTCACCGCGGGGCTACCTACCCTGTCTCTTACCTCGCCTCTTACCGCGGGGCTACCTACCCTTGCCTCTTACACCTCTTGCCGAGGGTTCCTCCTAGTCCCGAAATTTTCAAAAAATGTATTCGCGGAAAATCCAGAAATTTCAAGAAAAAAAATTCTGGAATACGATACATTTTTCCGACAGTTTCATTGAAATATTTGGGGACTAGAAACTGGCGGAGAAATAGAGAGAAAGACAGGAGAGAGAGAGAGAGAGAGAGAACGAGGGGCGCTTTTGATGTACAGTCTGGCCGCCGCTGGACGCTGTGCCGGCCGCCGCCGCGTGCTCCCGATGCGCGTATAAAGCGGACCATGTCGAAATGAAGATGAACGCCCACTTCGGTCCTCCCCCACACGCCCCCTCTCTTTCCCGCTCTCTCTCTCTCTCTTTTTTTTTCGTTTCGCTTGTGGCCTTTTGTATGCACATGTGTATGAGGGGTCCCGAAGGTGGGTGGGTGGGTGGCGGTTGCGGCGTCACGTGGGGATGCAGGGGTGGGGGGGAGGGGGAGGGGGAGGACGCGCGGTCGAGAATGGGGTAGGTGGCGGAGCAGGGGAGCTAAATGCTGTCGGTTGCTCTTTGTGCCCGTGAGGGTGAGGTACGCGGGGGTGTGTGCGTGTGTGTGTCTGTGTGCGTGTGTGTGTGGCACGGTGCTCGATGATTCATCGTCCACTATCGCGATCCTGTAGTATTTTAAACCGCTGCGCTTGCAGCGGGGAGCGGCCAGCAGCGCGGTCACTAATGGCTGCTAAGTGGTGTGGCGGCTGCGGCCGGCCGCGGCCCTGCTGTGCCCTGCAGCCGCCGGTCACCACGCCACACCGCTCGGAGAGAGAGAGAGAGAGAGAGAGAGAGAGAGAGAGAGAGAGACGGGTGTCTAAAACTGGCAGCGATTTGTAAGTCGGCGCTGACGACTCGGTGGGCACAGAGTTTCTCATGGAAAGGCCGCGCAAGCGACATGCCCGCCTAGTATTACACACACAAGACGCCACGCGGTGGGGATACTAAAGCGAGACAGAAAATGGCGACTTTTTTATTTCCCCCCCTCCCCTCCTCTGCGCGCAGGTTCGTTCCCTGGAAATCGTATGGTGGGCACACGCACACGCCCAGACACGCACACACACACACACACGCGCGCAGTGCCGATACAAACGTGAACGTGACGTCTCGACACGAATAGCTTTTTTTCCCCTGTCCCTCGATTGCGTATCGAATAAATGCCCTTTCTCCCCCCTCTTGATTTCGTGTTCTGCCTTTTCCGCCCTTCGTCCTTTTCGCCCCTTATCTGCCCCCTCTCTCTCTCTCTCTCTCTCTCTCTCTCTCTCTCTTTCTCGCTCACACTCGACCTTCTTCCCTTTACTTTCGTTCCGTTTCTTCCCCTCATCTCTTGTCATCTTCATTTTTCAGTCGCTATCTTCACACCGACCGAGAGAGAGAGAGAGAAAGAGAGAGAGAGAGAGAGAGAGAGAGAGAGAGATAGAGGTGGAGGGAGAGACGCCCTGCCCCGCCCTGCCGCGGGCTGCTGGGCTGGGATGACGGCTCGCTGTCGGCGGGTCGCGATACCAACTTGGCGGCTCAGCTGGTGTGTCTGGGCTGTTGGGATTCGAGCCAAAGCCGGGCCCCGCCGCCCCTCTCCGCTCTCTACCTGCAGGCAGCATCACCGATGGATAGCCCCCCCCCCCCCCCCCTCCATCCCCTCTGCCGCCCCGCGACCCGTGAGCAGACTTAATCCATCATCAGAGTGCGAAAACTAAGTTTGGAAATCAACTTTCTTTCTCGACTCGGCGCGGGAGAAGGGGGGAAAAGTTAAAAGCTTGCTGTGTGTGTGTGTGTGTTCATGTGTGTGTGTCAGCCAGACAGGTGCGGGTGCACCACAACAGTTTTCCCGTTTTGCTAATTTTTTTTTCTACCCCCCGCGTCTCGTTCGTCGTCGCCCCGGGGAGTCATTTCTCTCTCTCTCTCTCTCTCTCTCTCTCTCTCTCTCTCTCTCTCTCCCTCTCTCACACACCTCCGTCTGTTGCTGTGTTGCAGATGTGGTCATGGCTGCTCGTGTGGGCCGTGGCCGCCGCGGCCTGCGCCCTCCCGGCCCTGGCCTCGCCGTGCGCCTTCAACTCCATGTGCACCTGCAAGGACAAGGAGGTGGCCTGCGTCGGCGTGCCGTTCCACCACCTGCCAGGTGAGCAGGGCGCAGCGAATGTATCCATCACGGCCGGACCGACGCTCCGCTCCCGGGCCGGGCCGCGAATTACTCTCGATGGACGCTCATCCCCGGTGTAAACTGTCGATCGGGGCGACAGCGGCGTTGCGCTCGTAAATACACCTTTTGTCGGGGAGGGCTGGGGGGCCGTCAGCCCCCCCCCCCTGCTATCGGAACTGTCGGCGCTGCTATCGCCCATCATAACTCATTCGAGCCCTCTGCTGACACGTGTGGGGGCCCCATTGTCTTCTGCCGCGCATGCGAGCGGCCCCGGCAGCGGGACGAGCCCACTGCCCTCTTTCGAACATGTGTATGTGTTGGGGCTCCATTGAAAGTGCTTGTAAATACCGTGTTTTTCAACCCGTTAAGCCTTTTTAACTGTTTTGGCTTTCGGACTTATGTTGTAGTTCTCTTTTCGTTGTAAATTTTTTGCACCTGGTAATTATTTGAACCAGTTACTTTATTACACCGGTGAATATTTTGGCCCAGTAAAATTTTAGAACCAGTCATATTTTTTGAACTGGTTCAAAATTTTATGTGCGAGCCGGTTATTCTTTTGTTCTAAGGTAATTCATTTCAACTATTTCGAACTTTCGAGCTGCCAATTTTTGAAACCTCATTCACTGTTCCTCACTTTCCCGCCTGGCGACTCAGCCCACCGCTTCCTCTGCCCCCCACAGAGCTGCCGCACGAGCCGCTGGAGCACCTGGACGTGGTGCGCGCCGGCCTGCCCTGGCTGGAGAGCGACGCGCTGGGCGGCGTCCGCGTGTCCTCGCTGCGGCTCATGAGCAACAGCCTGCAGCGCGTCGCGCCCCGCGCCTTCTCGTGAGTATTTTGTGGCGCCGCCACTTGTCAGCCGCGCGGCGCTCGGGCGGGACCCTCGAGAGTCGCGGCTCCACGCGGGGGGGGGGGGGGGGGGCGCGCGGCTCCACACACGGGGGACGGGACGCGACGACGACTCCCGCCGTGTTTTCGCGATTCGCCAGGGAACTATCGCATAAGCCGCTTTCGGCCCCCGTCTGTGTGTGAGCGCGAGCCCCGCCCCGCTACTTCTGCTTGCCTTCGCGTCTCGCAGCAGCGCAGCGCGGCGCAGCGGCTCCCACCTGCGCCTCCGTCAGGGGGATACGAGCTGGCGGAGGGGCGGGGCGTTGTGTGTGTGTGTGGGTGAGCGTGTGTGTGTGTGGGCGGGCGCTGAGTGTGTGTGTGCGCGCGCGCTCCCCCGGGACTTAGCGCCGCGGTCGCGTCACACGGCCTTCTCCTGGCACGTTTCTGCTGCCCGCCAGCGGGGACCCACCGCCCCTCATTTGAGGACGGCGCCGGGTAACACTTTTTCCCGAGTTATCTTCGGCCTCCCGTGTCCTCTCCGCGGGCGGGATTGCCCCTGCTGCTGCAGCGACGCGGCCGTCGCGCTGCTCGCGTATTGCCGGGTCGACGACGGGTCCGGCTCGGCCCGGCTCTGCCGCCTGTCGCGTGCCGGACCGTCCTTACGCGGTAATGCCCCGGGCTCATTACAGGAATGGGCCGAACGCCTTCGATCGCCGCCGCGGCCGCGGTAATGGAATCGCACGGGGCCACGTCGTCGTCGTCGTCGCCGCCGCCGTCGGGATGAGATGGCCTCCCCCCCCCCCCCCCCCCCGCCCCCCTCGCTCCCCTCCCACACCGCCGCCCCTCCCGCACCCTTGCCTTCGCATGCCGCCGGGTCATCCAGTGTCTTCGCCGCTCCGTCGTGCCGGGGGGTGCAAGGTGCAAAGGGGGTGCGGAGGGCGCCGGGCCGGCCGGGCCGATTGGCTGCGGAGGTGGGCGGCCTGCGGTGCCGGGCCGCGACGACTGCACGAGCCCCGGGCCGGCCACACACACCTGCAGGTGTCACGGCGCCTCCGACGCCGCCGCCGCCCCCCATTTCTCTCTAAACAAGTTTCCAGACGCGGGGAAATGGAAAAATATCCGGCTGGGCTGGCTGGGCTGCTGGTGTGGTGATGACGAGGCACCCCCCATCTCTTTAGCACCGCGCGCCGGCGTCGGACGGGGTAGGAGGTTGTCGGGGTCCTCCCTCCCTCCCTCCCTCCCTCCCTCCCTCCCTCCCTCCCTCCCTCCCTCCCTCCCTCCCTCCCTCCGCCCCCCTACCCCCTCCGGGAACCCGCAGCAGCAGCAGCAGCGCGTTGCGTTTTATGTACCGAAGGCCCCCCGGCCCCTCCAAGGCCCAGCGGGGGGTCACGTAATGGAAAAAGTAAACCACCTGTCCTCAGGGACCGAGCATTACAAAATGAGAGTGGAGCATTTCCCACCGACCACCGTCTCTCTCCCCGGCTCCACCCCCTCTCTCTCTCTCTCTCTCTCTCTCTCTCTCTCTCTCTCTCTCTCTCTCTCTCTCTCTCTCCCTCCCCCTCGCCCTCAGTCCCTCTATATTTCCCGTTCTCTATCCTCTCTCCGCCCTCCCCACTGTCTACCTCTCTGTCTCTCATCCTTTGCACCTTACGCTTCAAAATGGTCCGGAAATGATTTCCGTTTGAAGGATGACGCGACTGACACTCCACCCTCGCGTCGCCAAGTTCGAAAGCCTCATGCCTGCTGGGCTGGATTCTATGCATGCCTTTTTATGATGGTGTAAGACTAGTCTCCCTCGAATGTTGCCCCCGCCGGTGATGCCCGCTTCGTCTTTACATTTGTTACCAGAAGCTGGCAGCCTCGCCGACCCCCCGAGACAGCCCTGGGTGGCAAAGGGACACAGACTCTCCTCCCGGCCCTCCCCCCTCCCTCTTCTCCCCTCTCCCTCTGCCTCTCCTAGCTCTGCCTCGCCGACCAACGCTCTCTATCTCTCTCACTCTCTCTCTCTCTCTCTCGCCCTCACTCCCACCCTCCCGTCCTCCTGTGTAATGTGGTGGGCACATTGTGCGATGAGCCCAATCTCCATAAAAGGGTATACATTCCGACGGCCGACGCTGCTCAATTTTTCATCGCCTCGCTTTTGCCTCGGGTTTTTGCCCCGAAGCGTTGCCTCCCCCGCCGTGCGTGTCCCGCCGCCGGCGGCGCAGCGCAGCCTTCGTTTGCCTTCTCCCCGCACGGATCCGGAAAGAAAACCGGAAGTTTATCATTATCAATTTTTTTTTCCGGCGAATGTGTCGGCAGGCGAGCCAATGGCATTTGCTTGGACCGCGCGGACACCGGCGGCCGGGACATAAGGCACTATTAGCTCTGGGGGAGGTCATGGGGGGTCATGACCCCGCCCCCCCCCCCATTGAAAGTCCTTAGGAGGCCGCCTGAAAAGTAGGCAACCGGCACGACATTCAGCCTGTAAGTAGGCCAAAAACATGACCTGACCCCCTCCGGAAATTCCGGCCAGCTACGTGCCTGGTGGGACAGGCGCATATGGCAAATTAATCAGCACGGCTGCAGCTGCCTCGGGGCCACGACACACTGCTATGCGTTGTCTATGCGCAACACACCGGGAAGAGCTACGGTTAAATAATCATCGACACACGCACAATGCCGTCGTACACGGCGGCAGCCGTAAAGCGTCCTTCCTCTCTGCACTGAACGTTTACGACGCGGAGCCGCGTCACGCCCAGCCGGCACCGCGTGTCCGCGTACAGTCGTGCGCGCTTGCGGGAGTTATTTACATCGCGGCTCGCTATACGCCGTCGTCTGTGTGTGTGTGTGTGTATGCGTAAGTGTACGTGCGTTACGAAGAGCGTGTGTGTGTGTAAGAGAGAGAGAGCAGCATAGAGAGAGAGAGAGAGAGAGAGAGAGACCGCTGGTCCGGAAAAAGGAAAATGTGCGCGCGCGCGGAGGCGGGGAGGGGGAAGGGCACGTGAGTGAATTTATCACTGCGCGAAAATAAGACATTATCTCCGCCTCTCTTTCACGTAATACATGTGGTACGGAGGGGGGGGGGGGGGTAAGTTGGGGAGGGGTAGTGTGGGGGGGATCTTTTCGTATTCAAATAAGGACGTTATGATGCAATTCGAGGCCACACGACGCGTGAGCAGAGGGGGTGGGGGGCGTCTTGGGGCGCGCGCGCGCACACACACGGCCTTACCCCTTGCCTTCGGCCGTGCCAGCCCCCCCCCCCCCCCCCCCTTCCCCCCACCACCCCTTCCCCGCACCGCGGACCTCGAAGAAAGCCCACACAATGGTGGCGCGAGCGGCAAACGTAGAAAAAAAAATGTATGGAAGTGGCTATTTTTATATCAATTCATTCGAACGAAGCGTGCCTCTCCGGCACGCGAAAATGGTAAATAAAAGAGTGACAAAGGCACAGCAGCGGAGTATGTGTGTGTGTGTGTCTGGCGGGCGGGCGACGCCGGCAGCTCTCTGAGCGCTTAGCTAAAGCCCCGGGGCCTGCGGCCCAGCCCTGTGGCCCGCTGCAGTGCGGCGCATATGACATGACGCGGGATGACGCGGGGTATCGGAGCCGTCGGGTCCCGACTCCCGACCCAGCCAAGATGATCGCTCGCTGATCCGTCCTCCTCCTCCTCTCTCTCTCTCTCTCTCTCTCTCTCTCTCTCTCTCTCTCTCTCTCTCGCTCTCCCTCCCCGCCTGCAGCTGTCTACGGCGTCTCTGTCGGGGTGCATGGGAGCTCCGCCAGGGACTCTGCGGGCTCAGCAAGCCTTGATCGCCAACTATCCGGTACCCGCCGCCGGGGCCGCCGCCGTCCCAGGGCGCTGCTGCAGCCGGCCTGCCGAGGATAACGCAGCGCGGCAGCGTGGTGTCGGCGAGGATCGACCTCAAATCGGTGTGGAGACGAGCATCGCCGGCCCCGGCCGCGGCACCGCGGGCGCGCGCTAAGAGCCCGCCGGCGGTGTGGGAACGCTCTCACAGGGCGGGGCGGCAGGACCCCCCAGGGACCGCCTTGAGACCCCCCGCAGCGCGAGGCTGGAGGGCACGTCACGGCGTTCCGCGGGGGAGGGGGGAGCGGCCGCGCGAATAGGGTCTCTCTAGTCCCGGAATTTTCAAGGAAATTTTGCGGGAAAAATCTTTAACCTCCATAGGAAATTCAATTTGTTTTTAAAACAAAAATCAAGGTCCTTGGAAAATTTGTGAAATTTTCAGAAATATTATTGAACTAGAAACGGTAGGCCGGGAGAGCGCCGCGAACAGGGAGCGCCCGCAGGGTAGGCGAGCCCGCCGGGCCGGGGCGCGGTCTCTAGTGCCTACCCTCGCGTCCGCAGGCGCCCGCCACTCACACACACACACACACACACACGGCAACGCAGCGGCCGGCACAGGATTACACCGAGAACACAAGTGTCATACAGGGCACATCCTGCAGCGACGGGGCTGCTATGGGTGTGCGAGAGAGACGGCGAACGCTTCATTGGACGCTCTGAGGGGTTCTCCTCCCTCTCTCTCGCGCTCCCACTCCATGCGAGTCCGTTGCTGCTCGGCACATCACAAGTAGTGAGTGGTGGTGTGGTATATAGAGAGCATAGCGCACCTGGGGTTTTAGTCCCGCAAATTGGCACTGAAATTTTCGAAAAAAAAAATCCGGATCTTTTTTTAGAATAAAAAATTAAAATTTTCAAAAATAATGGAAATTTTCTGAAATATTACGGATTTTTGAAACCCCGAGCACACCTCGAGTGTGATAGACCCCTGAGAAGCGCGCGGCCCACGTTTCCTCCAGTCGGTGCGCTCATCGCCACCAGCCGGCCTGTTCCCGTGGAGGCCGAGCCTGCTGGAATGCTTGTTCACTTGTCGGCGGCAGGCCGAGGGCAACGCGCCGCCCCGGGGCGCACACCCCGTGTCCGCCGACATGTGCTCGCTGCTGCCGTGTGCGCCGCGCGTGCCGCGTTGCTGCGTGCCGCGTGCCGCACCGGCGGCCTGCGCTTGCGGGGATTAGCCCGCGCACACAGCCGCCACCACCGCGCCCTCCACGCTCCACAACTCGGCGCCGCGCGCGGAGCTTGAACCGCACCCAAAAAAACGTAGCCTTAGCCTTGAACTTTCCAAGGTTTATACTCTTGAATCAAGACTCTGTTCCTGAACGAAGTTAAAGAATAGCTTGAGTCAAGGTTTACAACCTTGGAAAGTTCAAGACTAGTGTTTTTAAGGTCAGTCTAACCTTGATCCAAGATATCATTTTTCTGTGTGCGTGTTGTTTATCCTGCTCTGCTTGCCGCTCTGCCCCGCAGATCGCTGGCCGACGACCTGCGCTCCCTGGACCTGAGCTACAACCTGCTGGACGAGGTGCCGCTGCACGCCCTGGAGAGGCTCGTCAACCTGGACTGGCTCAACCTGCACGGGTGAGTAGTGTGACGCCGAAGAGTCCGCGCCGTGCTGAGGTCGAGGCCAAGGGGCCTGAGAGCCCGCGGCCGCCCCCCCCCCCCCCCCCCCTCCCTCTTCGCCTCTCGGAAAGAAAGTTGTTTGTTGCATATTACAGCGGGGGCCTGCCTGACCCCCCGCGAGCACCGCGCGACTCGCGACCCTCGCGACCCCCACGGCGGGCACGCGATCCGCTGCCTTTTTCACTTGAGCCCTTTCCCACCCCTATCGCACCGCGTGCCGCTGTCCTCGGACCCTTCAACCCCTTCGCTTTTAATCCCACGTTCTCGCCTCTCATACCGATCCCCCCTTTAAGCCCTTCCTCGCCCCCTCCACGGCCCTTGCCGCGCCGCTAAGCCCCCTCCCCCTCCCAATCAGGCCACGCCCACTTTGTCACCGTCCACTGGCCTCGCCCCGCTTTCTTACATCGATACGCGGACCAAATTGAGTTTCTATTTACTTTGGCGCTCCGTCACGGCACGGACGTCGCCGGGAGAAAGCTGTGAGAAATCGCTGGCACCGGCGGCCCGGCCGGGTGGCGCGGGTTTTTCTCTAAGGGAACAGGTATCGCCGGGGAAGGGGGGGGGGAGTAATTCCACAACGGCTCGTTGGAGGGGCAGAGGGAGTCACTCATACCGCTGCAGGATCAGCTAAAGCAGCCACACAAAAAAAAGTCCCGCATTTTTCTACCGTTGCCTCAACTATTTCACTCTCCTGCTCTTTTTTTTTTTTCGTGACTCCGATACTTCGCTTGTACAGTACTTGCTTCCAATATTTCTTACGCAATACGTCATGCAGCGGGCGTATAGACCCAGCGCGCAGTGCGCTATGCGCGCCGAGGACAGTCAGGCAGGGTCAGATGGACAAAGGAAGTCGAGCAGGGCGGCCGAGGACCGTCGCAAGGCGGCCGAGGACCGTCGCAGGGCGGCCGAGGACCGTCGCAGGGTGGCCGAGGACCGTCGCAGGGCGCCGGCGGCCCTCGTGCCGTCGCCGCCGTCCGCAGTTTTCCCCGCGCGGCGACGTCATTTTCTGCACGGCTTCATTGTCGCGTGTTGCAGCTAATTTCTGAGGACGGCGCCGCCGCCGCCGCCGCACTGCTGATTGCTTTCGGGCCGCCAGGTGCCGCCACAGGCGCTACGGAGGCCGGCGCGGACCAAGCGGTACTCGACTTTCAAATTGCGCGCACGCGCGCGCGAGAGAGAGAGAGAGAGAGAGAGAGAGAGAGAGAGAGAGAGAGAGAGAGAGAGAGAGAGAGAGAGAGGAGGGGGGGGGGGGGGGCGGCGGAAAGAGAGTGAAAGGGCGCGAGAACGAAAAAAGAACACTTCGCGACGTGAAAATGAGCCCTGTGTGACCGCCGCCTCGCGTCTGGTCGACGGGTCAGAATAATTAATTTCATTGCAGTCGCGGTGGGCCGAATACGTAAGCGGAATAAGGAGGGAGAGGAGGCGGTGCGTGGAAGAGGACGCGCGCCGCGATCTGCAGCTGCCTTATCGGGGACCCCGCCGGGGGCAGCCGGGGGCAGCAATGGCGCCGTTTTAATCTGCTAAAAGAGCAATAGCAGCTGCTGTGCTCACTGAGAAGGATGAGAGAGAGAGGAGAGAGAGAGAGAGAGAGAGAGAGAGAGAGAGAGAGAGAGAGAGAGATAAAGGAGAGGAAGAAAGAGAGAGAGAAATGGCGAGAGGGAGAGAGATTAGGTGTGGGCTAGAGGAGTGGCTTTATGCTCTCCACGTGATGATCCACTAAAATATTTCCTTACTCCTGGGGATGAAAGCAAATTCATCCGGCTGTCGGGAGCACGGACGGGCCGCGAAGGCGGAGGTGGAAGAAGGTAGAGAAGAAGGAAAGGGAGGGGTGGGAGAAGAACGGATGGGGGGTGAGGGGCGAAAGGTTGAAGGGCCCTGCATGTCCCGATGATCGCCCGGGTACGGCCGCACATGCAACCCCAGCCCGGGGCTCCCGGCTGCAGGGTCCGGCTAGCGGAGCCAGGGTGGAGCCAGGGTGGAGCCAGGGTGGAGCCAGGGTGGAGCCAGGGCGGAGCCAGGGTGGAGCCAGGGCGGAGCCAGGAGCTGGATAAGCCATGACGGATAGGTTCCCCGAAACGCGCACGATTGCTCCATCTTGTTATCCGTCGGACCGGGCCGAACAAACAGCGTGTACACTCGGCGTGCGCCGGGCGGCAGGGCCGGACGCTGGCTGCAGCACCGCCACTCAACGGAAAAAAAAAATGTGCTTGAAAAAAAAAAAGGGAGCACAAGCTGCTCTATCTTTACGTCGAAATATTTCATGAGCTCGAAAGCAGGGGAGGCGGGGTTTTTGGCAGGCGCGGTGGGCCGGGACGACTAGACAGATGGCGGGCAGGGGTCTGGCCGGGGCCGCCGCCGGCCACCGCGCCGGACCCAACGGTCACCCGTTCGATAGCCAAGTCCAGCGGGGGCGATGGCTGGAGCGCGGCTGGAGCGCGGCTGGAGCGCGGCTGGAGCGCGGCTGGAGCGCGGCTGGAGCGCGGCTGGAGCGCGGCTGGAGCGCGGCTGGAGCGCGGCTGGAGCGCGGCTGGAGCGCGGCTGGAGCGCGGCTGGAGCGCGGCTGGAGCGGCCTCTCTGCAGGAGCACCGCCCTGGCCTCCAGGGGGGCCCGGCCGTAACTCGGCCCTGACAGAATCTCGTGCCGGGAAAAGTTCCTTTGCGCTGTGGACTTCCGGACGCGGTCCCTCCTCGTGTGCGTGCGCGTGTGCGTGTGTGTGTGTGTGTGAGGAGGGGGGGGGGAGTCCGTGAGGACCCGCAGGACCTGTGGACCCGCGCATTGGTCCCTGATGACGTCATTTGGGGCGAATGGGCGCGCATCGCCGGGGGCATCCGTACCTCGGGGGCCCCGATAAGCGGTACGACTCGTACACGACGGCCCGGCGGCCCCGTACAAACCAATATAGCCGTCGTTCGTTCGGATACATACGCGGCGAGGGGGGGGGGGGGGGGGGGGTGCACCCATCGTGCTGCAGGGAGGGAGGGGGGCGTTCACGTCTGGAATAAAAGGAACAGGGAGGCGAGGCGGGGAATCTGCCGGCGTCCGGGCCGCCGAATAATCTATTAGAAATACACATTTCACCGCTGGGACTGACACCATCCTCACTTCAAAAGTGAAAAGTCTACTAAAACTAATATTAAGGAAATAAAAACAAAGTTTTTAAAATGCGACTGGCGTGGGGAAAATGACGTGATATGACCCCGCAGACCCCGTTCTCGTTGCGGGGCCGCTCCGCCGTCCCTGCTCTGTTGGGATTGGCACCGAGGGGCTCCCGCCCGGACCGCCCCGCAGCCTATGCAGGCCGGGCCGAGGCCGGGCCGAGGCCGGGGGGAATGATTGATGACACATCGCCGTGAACCCGATGCCTCAAATACACCCACCGGAGTGCCTGTCTGTGTTCCCCGCGGCCCCGCCGGAGCCCTACAGTACAGTCAGCCCGCCGTGTCCGGGGTGCCAGGCAGGGAGAGAGAGAGAGAAAGGAGAGAGAGAGAGAGAGAGAGAGAGAGAGAGAGAGAGAGAGAGAGAGAGAGAAGGGAGGGCGAATCACGGCGTCGTACAGCCGGCGGGCTGTGCGGAGAGAGGAGAGCCGTCAGTCAGTCGGCGCGGCATCATTTACGTATCCCAGAACCGGTGCCTTTCTTCTCTCTCTCTCTCTCTCTCTCTCTCTCTCTCTCTCTCTCTCTCTCTCTCTCCCTCCCCGGAAGTCAGTGACCTCATCTCTCACTCTCTCCGAGGAATGCTTTACTTGTGAGACTTGTGAGACGTCCTGTTTCTTTGGAGGTGATGTGTGCGCGCGGGGGATGCCCTGCTTCCGCTCCCCCACCGTCCTCACCGCCCTCACCGCCCCCGCTGTCCTCGCCGCCCCCGCCTGCCGGTGGTGCCCTGACGAGGCAGCTATTGACGCGGCGGCGTCGGCGTCCTCTCGCTGCGTGCATCTTCCCCCCTCCCTCCCCTTTCTCCCGCGCCTTGTCGGCCTCCACGCCTTTGTCAGCGAGCGGTTTCGCCCCGGCCGGCTCGCCTCGCGGCCTCCCCGTGTGCGCGCCCTGTACAGGACGTCCTGTCCTGCCCCCCCCCCCCCTAAAGCAACCCGACCCCGACCCCGCGGGGGCAAGCCGATGGGAGCGCCGGCGGCAGACCGCATCTTAATTCCACTGTTTCACCCCACTGGTCGCTGGTCGCACCCCCGCACACAACCCTTGCCGAATGCGGCGGACGGCCCCGCAGGTGCTTTCCTAACTATTTCGTCTCACGTGGGCAGAGAGAGAGAGAGAGAGAGAGAGAGAGAGAGAGAGAGAGGAGAGAGATAGCGAGAGGGAGAGTGCGAACGAGCAGAGCTTTGGCCTGTGTTTGTGTGTGTGTGTGTGCGTGGGGGGAACGGGTCGCGCAAATGCGCCGGGCTCAAAGTGAATATTCCGGCCGTGATCATTTGCGCGTTTGCGGCTGAGCGTCGGCTCACACACACACACACACACACACAGACACACACACACGGAGCCCGGGCGGCGGCAGCAGGCAGCAACCCACGCACACCTCGAGCCCGCCTGCTCGGCCAGCCGGCACCGATGATTCGCCGCCCGAACGTGGGCGGATGTCTACTCTAGCGGCTGCGCGCACACACACACACACACACACACACACACGCACACACACCCCTCGACGAACACATACACACTCGAAAAAGAAAAATAGGAATGGGGCAAGATAGTGGTATAGATATGGGAGATAATAAAAAATTGATCTGAAAATTTTGAAAAAATTTTTCCTGAAAAATCCTATATTTTCGCCCCGAAATTTCTTTTTTAAAAAATTTCGGGGCTAGAAACGCCAGCCCCGCGGCCGCTGTGTCCCGGGCCGCCCACCACCCCAGGCCGGGTAATCCCGCCAAGTGCCGCCGCCGCCGCCGCCGCAGCCAACTCCGCAACGACCATACATATGCGCAACAGGGAGATTGGCGCCCCCGTCTGGCGGCGTAATGTGACCGTGAGCGGCGGCGGCGGCGGCGGCGGCGGCGGGCGGACTGCGGCCGCCACGGCCCCGCAGGGCCCCGCAGGGCCCCGCAGGGCCGCAGCCTCCTTACTCCGCCCTCCGTCCTGCTATCCTCCATCTCGCTCCTCCTCCCACGCCGAGACGCCCCGCCCCGCTGTCGCCCTCTCTGTCGCTCCCCGATCGCCCCACTTTCCCTGCCGTACGAGGGAGAAAGGGGATCTCTCCCTCTCCTTCTATGCGCGCGCTCCCTTCTCTTCCCCGGATACAGGGGGGGCTGCGGGCAGGTAACGGCTTTGTTGTAGGCGGCAGCGCCGTCCTAATACACAATAAAAAATGATGGCCGTTTGAGAACGGCATCGCCTGCCGTGTATGTGTGTGTGGTGGTGTGAGTGTGTGGGGAGGGTTCTGGGGAGGGCGGGCACGAGAGAGGGAGAGGGAAAGAGAGAGAGAGAAGGTGGGGTGTGGAAGACGTTAGCATACAGTATGAAAACGGTGGAAATAAGACAGTGGAAGATGAGGCGGTTGAATATAAATAAAATATATGTGGTGAATATGAGAAATTTATTAATTCGACGTAAGTGACGTTTGTAATGAGCCGCAGAACTAGTATGTACGTAACGCGTTTGGCATCGCACACTCCGTCTGCTCTTAGACTGTCAAAACCGCAGTGTTAAATCTCTCTCCCTCTCTCTTCCTCCCTTTCTCTCACACGCACCAAATCCTCCCGGCCTTTCTGACCGGAAATTACTCACAAGAAGCCTCGCGCCGCCGCACCAGCAGCAGCGGCGCGAAGCTCTGGCTCCCCCACAGACACACACTCACGCACACACACACACACACACGCCCGCGGCAGCCTTCGCGCGCATGTGTGCGTAGCGGCGGAGGAAAGCGGGGAGCCGGGGGATTAGTGCAGGGAAACCGGGAACCCAGCGCCTTCCCGGCGGCCGTGTGCCCTGTCCTGTGAGGCCACACCCGGCACGCGCCGGCCACGCGCCGGCCACGCGCCAGCCACGCGCCGCCGCCGAAAAACGACATGTAAAAACGATTCCGACTTTAATGTGTTTGGAAAACATATACGAAAAGAATTTACACTTTCCTTGAAAAAAAATTCGTTCGCTGTATAAATTGCTTCGAAATTTCCAGTTTTCTTTTTACAGTGCGGTTCCCGTCCATTCCAAGACTCTCTCTCTCTCTCTCTCTCTCTCTCTCTCTCTCTCTCTCTCTCTCTCTCTCTCTCTCTCTCCCGCCTCGCTTTCGTCGGCCGTGACTTGGAGCCCCCCCCGTGCAGCTGTACGGGATCCGTGACGCGGTCTCAATAAGCGGCCGGCCCGGCGGCACACCCCCGCCAGCCTCAGCGGCCCCGCCGGCAGCAGGCTGTTGCCGCCTCTCTGCCGCGCCGCCGCTCGGCTGGCTGGGTACAAATGTCGGCCTTACCGCGCGTCGAAGCCTTGATGAAATATTTTCGCATCGCTCCGCCTGCTCCGCCTGCTCCGCCTGCTCCGCCTGCTGGCTGCTGCCTGCGGTGCGGACGCGGCGCCTTGCGGCCAGAGAGAGGCCAGGGCGGGCGGCCAGAGGCGGCGGCGGTGCGTCGCCCACGTCATGCTGTCGTGCTTGCGTGGGCTGGCGTCGAGGCTCCGCCCCCCGTCCACACGCACACACACACACACACATCTATAAAGCCAAAACCCACAGCAGCAGATTTTTTTTCTCTCATAAATATTTCATCCGATCCATCTTTTTTTTTTTTTGCAATATCACTTTTGATTTTCGTCCCCGCGACGACGACGGCAAGCGGGTCCACACAGCGCGCCTCAGAACATCGAGTCCCGACCGGAAATTTCGAAAATTATGGAAAAAAGTCAATAATGTTTCATAAAACTGCACATTTCTTTTTTCAAAAAATTACCATTTTTTTTCTAAAAATTCTAAATTTTACAATTTTCGGTGCTATAAGTAGTGGACCGCTGGTCTCCCGTCGGCCTGTGCTGCTCGGGGCGCTGCGGCGACGAGCGCCCGCGGAGCGGCGGGTAGGCAGCACCGCGACGGCCGTGCGCGGCGGCACTGCCTACCTCCCGGGCGCTCCCTCGCGATCCGAGTGCCACCCGAACTGGCGACCGCTGCTCCATACATTCATGACTTGACGAGATTTGGCCGGCCCTGCCCCCTACCCCTCCTCGGCTCAGCCTCCACTCCCCCCCACCCCTCCGTGCCAGCTCTAATACGGTGTGCGTGCGGACCACAAAGAGAATACGCCACGCTAGGGAGCCGCAGGGACTCATCCCGGCATAACCACTCCTTGGCCTCCCCCGCCCCCGTGCGGCTCACCCTCTCCCTCCCCTTCTCGCGCCGCCCTTTCATACATTTTCCTCTCATTTAATCTTGCACAGCCCTCCGCTCCGCCGCCGGCTCGGAATCTTTTGCGCCTCCACGGAAAATCTTCGGCGTACGGACTGAAGTAATGGTACTCGTGGCGGTGGGAGACGGCAGTGCGGGGGCGTGTGTGTCTATGTGTGAGTGTGTGTGAGAGAGAGAGAGGCAGAGAAGAGGAGAGACAGACTGGGGGAAGCGAGATGAGGGGATAGAGACGTCTGCCGGATGCGGAGCCCGTACGGAGCGGCCTGTCTGATACTGGCCGTAGCCGAGGGCTACAACTGACTGAGTGGCCCGCACCGCTGCGGTTTTGAGGTTACTCTAGACTCTCTCTCTCTCTCTCTCTCTCTCTCTCTTGTACATTTGAGTTGGAACCCTTGCTTTGTTGACTCCCAGCCGACAGAGAGGGGAAGGGGAAGTCCGGCCGGCAGGATTGTAAGAGAGCGTGCGGTGGCGCACCGAAGCAGCATCCCAGTCAGCCACCCAGCCACTCATTTTCGCCCTCCTCCGCCACGTACCTCGCGTCTCGTATTTGCCCAAAACAAAAGTTTGACTCCCCCCCCCCCTATTGCGCCCACCCCTCCCCCTCGTGCAACCGACCGAGTCTGGCCGTCTGGCAGCGGCACTCCACACACCCATCACCATAAGGCACACCATCCGTCCACTGTCAGTGCGCCATAACATGTGTGTGTGTGTGTGTGTTGGTGTGCGTGTGTGTGCCGAGCAGCTACGTAGCAGGTTCCGGGTAAAGTTGAGAGGGGGAGGCAGCTAGCTGCTGGACATCGCATATCAAACTCGGCGGGGCGGGATATTCGCATGACGCCCGTTCACCGCAGGATCTGATGCAAATCTATGGTCGAGTAGGTTATTTCGCCGCACAAACTTCCTCTTTTTGAAGTTTCCTTTGAAGGGCCTACATAGGACAAATTGACCTTGGGATACGTGCTTCATTTTTACTCTTCGAAATTTATTTTTAAAAAATTTCAATTTTTAGTGCTTTTAAAAATTATGCCTCCGAAACTAGCCTATAAGGGCAGCTCAATTTTTGATTCAGTATACGGACGGCCCTTCAGGTGGCAGATTTTCCGGAAAAAAAAGTTTCATCAAAATCCGAAAGGGACGCACCTCGTGCGGGCAGCCGCTTAACCGGCGCGGCGCAGTGCGTGCAGTGCGTGCGGTGCAGTCCAGTCCAGCCCGACACTAGCCGGACCGGGGCCGCTCGGGGCGCGCGCCCAAATGTGGCTGGGACAGATGGCGGGCCGGGTCCGCAGGGGGGCCCAGCGACCGCACACACCCCTCCGCAGTGCCGCCTGCGGTCTCCCCCCCCACACACAGGGGCGGAGCAGCGGCAGCAGCACCCTCCTCAGACGTCTTTAATTAGTTTATCAATATGGCTCTCTCCCTCTCTGCCGTTTCTGCTCGGCCGGAGGCTTGTCGGCGTGCAAATAATGCCCCACCCATTATATCCACCCCGATGCTGTTGTTGTTAGTTGGCTCCGTGGGGGGGAAATAGTACTGTGTGCGTGTGCGTGTGTGCGTGCGTGCGCGTGTATGTTCTGCACGGAGCGCGCCTGGAATTCGCCTTTGTGTTTTGCTCGCGTGCTCTCTTCTATTTTTGTTTTCCTCTCCGTTGTTTTTCTTTAATAATTTATTTTTTAAAGAGAAAAGTCGAGGGAAAAAACGGTAGCGGACTTATTGTCCTCATGCGTATGAAAAATAAGCCGGGTAACCGTGCAGAGCAGAGTTGGCGCGGAACTCTCGGTGTCGGGCATTACGTGATGAAAAGGTCCGCATGCTGCCGCCACCGCCGCCACCGCCGCCACCGCCGCCACCGCCGCCACCGCCGCCACCGCCGCCACCGCCGCCGCCACCGCCGCCACCGCCGCCACCGCCGCCACCGCTGCTGCCGCTGCTGCCCATGTTTTTTCGCGGCGCCCGCGGATCGTTTTTGACTAAACAACAGTTAAAAGGGCGTGTCTGACTGATGGCCTCTTTATTGCTGTCAGTCGGTGTAGAATCGGCAGGCTAAATGGGCCCACTTTACGCGTATGGCCTGGCCTTGACCCCAGCGAGCGCGCGCGGTTTCTGCCTTCTTTTGAACTATTTTCTTTTCTCTTATGCTCTCGCCTTTTTGTTTCCGGGACAGTCGTATAGTATCATATTTTTATTGTTATTGTTGCTATTTATTGAGGCCGCGGCTGAGGGTTTTGTTGCGTCTATTCAAAGTGCGTCGGACCGAATCGCCGTCAGCGGTCCATTTTCATCACGTCGCGCTCCCTCCCACTCGGGCCCCGCGCCGCCCCCGCGCCGCCCCCGCGCCGCCCCCGCGCCGCCCCCGCGCCGCCCCCGCGCCGCCCCCGCGCCGCCCCCGCGCCGCCCCCGCGCCGCCCCTGCGGGCGCTTCGTCCCAATCATTGTCACAGGCATCGGAGCCGGCCGCCCCCCGCCGCTACGCCCCCGCACCGCCACGAGTGTTTTTATTATTGCTGTCTGCGGAACCTCCGATATGAATTTCGGTCATCGTATTAAAAGCGGCGAGCGGGCGCTCGTGCTCAAGAGGCCGATAATAGATTATTTAGAAGCAAAAGTGATAAAGAGACCCGCCGGTCCAATACTCCCCATACACCCACACGTGCGCTCCCTGTGTACTCTCACCTCCTTCTCTCTCTCTCTCTCTCTCTCTCTCTCTCTCTCTCTCTCTCTCTCTCTCTCTCTCTCTCTCTCTCTCTCTCCCTCTCTCTCTCTCTCCCCTCCACCTTGCGCCCCCCACCCCGCCGGTGGTGACGAGGTGCCTAGCTGACAGGCTGACGCACCGTGCGCCTGGCAGCTCGGCGCAACTTTCCCCGTACCGATCGGATCGCTGCTGGTCGGTGCCAAGCGCAGATCCGGGGAGGTGGGGGGGGGGGGGGGGGGGGTGCCAGCTGCCTAAAATGTAGACAACCAGCAACACTTTCCCCTTGAAAATAGACAAGAAACGGCACATCTACTGGATCCGCCCCTGGGCGGCGTGAGGTGACGCGGGGTGGCGTTGTGCCCTTCCGCTGTCACCGCCGGGCTGAGGTAGGGAGAGAGGCGGAGGGAGGCGGGGCGGTCGGCTGTGTTTGGCCCGAGCGGCCGCGGGACAGGCGCCAAGCAACGCATGCCACTCTGCCATTTAAATGTAGGGCCTCCCCGTTTCTCCACGTTTAAAAATATTCGTATCCAGTTTATCGACCTGGAGCAGCAGAAGGGAGAAAGTGGACGCGAGAATTACAGGAAGAAAGAGAGGGAAAGGAGGGGGCAAGGGGGAGCTCGTGCAGGACCAAAATGTTTGAGAAAGAAAAAGACGCCCGGTGTTGGCAGGGCAGAGCGAGTGAGACAAAGCGAGTTTTCTCTAATTCCTTTTCACGAAACACGGTGGCAGCGGCGGCGGCGGCGGCGGCAGCCGCCTGTCTGCCCCGCGGTTCTACAACACGGTGGGGGAAAAACTTTTCTTTTTGATTAACATTTCTCTCGCATCGGAAGCAGGAGCCAGCCGGGGCCAGCCGGCGTGGCGGCCGGCTCTCGCTGCCGCGCCCGGCGGGGCCCGGGGCGGGGGCCCGGCCACGGCGATGCCCTCTGAGGATTTAATGCCAAAACGTGCTCTAATTCGGAAGTGAAACTGGAGCAGAGCGCCGCCGGCGCGCCGTCTGTTGTGGCGTGGCCGCGCGCGCGCGGGGGGCGAGAAAGAGCGAACCCGGCGCGATCTCTATTTCACTCTCTCTCTCTCCTCTCTCTCTCTCTCTCTCTCTCTCTCTCTCTCTCCCTCTCTCTCCTGCTCTCTCTCTCTCTCTTTCCCCTTTCGCCACCCCGTCCGCCCACATACATCGGGCGGCGTTCTTCATATACGGGGCTTGAATTTAAAGAGCTTGGACGCCTCTGTGTTCGGCGCATGTCGGCCACGCGCCGAGGCGAGCCCTGCCGGCGACGTTGCTGCAGCAAAGAGTTTGTTCCACAAGCTTTTTTTTTGTCCCTGTCTGGTTCTTTTTTCCCCCTTTTTTTAGCTTCGCTTTAAAGGCGGGTATTTTACCGAACAGGATGTGGAGGAGGAGTTTCTGTGACCACACAGTCGTTGGGCCGCCGCCGCCGCCACCACCGCCGCTGCCGCCGCCTCGCCTTCAGAAGCACACAGCAGACGTGGCATTACGGGGAGAAGGGAGTCTTTTATTTAAAGCCTCGGCGGCGGTCAGGCCGGCCCGGGCCGTAAAGAGTGTTGCGTTATCGTAGCGAGCCGTTCCGCTGCGCCCCGCTTCTGCTCCTGCCTGCCTGGCTGCCTGCTGCCTGCCTGCCTGAACCCGCCCTCCGACTGCAGTGCGTCGTTTTGTCCGAGATTCTTCGCTAGGCCGTAATTGTTGTTATTGTTGTTCATGGTGCACTGCTTTAAGCCGGCACTCTCGGACGGAACGCGCGGAGGCTAGAGAGAAGGGGTGTAGTGAACGCGCGCGCGCTTGTGCGTTAGAGAGAGAGAGAGAGAGAGAGAGAGAGAGAGAGAGAGAGAGAGAGAAGGGACATTCGGCCTTGGCGTTCTGCCCAGACCGGTTGTACCGCTTCTGCCCCTGTATACTACAATTTTTCGTGCTTTTGTTTTTTTTTGCCCTCGCTCGCCCCCCGCCAGCGAGCAGCTCCTGCTGAATGCAAAATCGCCGCTCATGATCGGAGCTGTAGTGGCCGTACCGACAACAGTATCGTTATGTGTCCGAAGGAAAAAAGGGGAAGGTGGGAAAAAAGGAAAGAAAAATGAGGGGTGGGGGGGAGCGGCGGTTTGGCGAAAGAAGGCTGGTGGAGGCGGGGGGCTGCGCGGAAGCAATGCGTCCGCTCGGCTCTGCGCGCACCTTACCCCGGAATTCGCTGCGAAGAAGGCATGAAAGCGAACGGCCTCGGCAGCAGCTCAAGCTGAGGGGCCTCTAGGGGGCGCTGGCTGCCGCCGCCGCTGCCGCCGCCGCCGCCGCCGCCGCGCCGCCGCCGCCTCGCCTGCGTGCGGTCTCAGTTCGGATAGCGGCAGCCGGGCCTTGCTTTTCGCGCGGAGGGAAAGTTTGAGGGGGGCCATTCCGAGATGAGTGCTCTGCTCGGTCCGTAAAGGTTGCAAGCGGAGCGCCCGAGAGCGCGAGCCGCGAGCCGCGGCCATAGGCAGCCGGACGGGGAAGGAATTAGGGAGGCGCGGGCCGGGGGTCCGGCCGGAGTCCGCCGCCGGGGCCCTGCAGTCCGCCCAGCGCCGCCCCCACGTATACACAACCATTCAGCTCTCGGCCATCATTTAATTAAAACTCGCACCGCCTCCCGCGAGGCACGCGGCCTCCGCCGCAGGTCCGGTCAGCCCTCTCGGCGTGTCGACCGCGCGGAATGACACAGTCTGTCACCGCGCGGCGTGCGAAAGTGAGTGCGGCCGCCCCGCACGCCGTAATCCTGGACGGCTAACAAGAGGGGCGAGGATGTTCCTAGGCAATCGCATGGCGGCAGATACGCCGCGGGGGGATGTAGCCGGCAGTTAGGCCCCCGCCGCCGGCCCGCCGCCGGCCCGCCGCCGCCGTACTTGGAAAGTGCTCTTCACTTCCCAAATAGTTGGTGGGATTTCATCCGGGCCCCCCGGCCTTACACTCTCTCCCCCCCCCCCCCCCCCGGGGGGGTCCTGTGGGAGGGGGTGGGCAGGCCCGGAGCAGCCAGCTAACCCAAGCAGGCCGCCGCCTGCGGTGCACACACACACACACACACGCACACACACACAGGGGACGGGATGGGATGCTGGTCCGACCCGCGCCCCTGCCCTTCCCCGCCCGCTTTGCGGCCTCGCCACGCCTCGCACGCCCGGCTAATGTGCGCCAATTGAGATATCGACGTGCCAAATCATTGGCACGGGTCTCGCCAACGGGGGCCGCCGCGGAGGCAGCGCTCCTAGCGGTGGGCGCGTGAGCGCCCCTGCACACTGTTTCACTTGGGTGTTTCTCCAGGCTCACTGCAGTCTCACTCCAGTCTCACTCAGGTGTTTCTCCAGGCTCACTGCAGTCTCACTCAGGTGTTTCTCCAGGCTCACTGCAGTCTCACTCAGGTGCTTCTCCAGTCTCACTCCGGTCTCACTCCAGTCGCACTCCATAGCCCTACATGTATTATTTTCCGGCAATGATGCCCGCCCCGCCTCCCCCTGCTCGCGCTGGCTCGTGGGGCGGGAGGGCCGGTGCGGAGAAGAAGGGAGGGGGAAAGGTAAGATGGAAACACGGCGCCGCGACGGCAGCGCGCTGTTCTTGCCAGGTGCTTGTATAAAAACATTGTGCACATTCCGTTAATGAATCTGTCTCCCTCTGCTGCCGCGGCCCTCCCCCCTCCAGCTCTCTACCGCTCTCTCTCTCTCTCTTTCTGCCCCCACCCCCCTCTCTCTGTCTCCCTCTCGCGCCGGCCCGCTCGGCGTGCCCAGACGTGGCGTGCCCCAGTGGAGATGAACGAACCGCAGCGGCTCTGGGTTGGTGGTGGTGTGGGGGAGGAAGGGGGAGGGGGGGGGTCTGTGATGCGGGGCCACTGGGGCTGGCGGCAGCAGCAGCGGCACCCGGCAAGGGGAGGCGGAAAAAGCGTCGGGGAAAAAGAGGAGCCCGAAATAAGTGAGCACATCCGACTGAGTTGTTGCAACCGCGAAGCAAACAAGGATGAGCGGGCAGCTTCGGGCGGCGGCCGCGCGCCGCGCTAGCGTGGCGGCTAAGCAGTCAGTCCCGCTGGCCCGCCGAGGCCAGGGGCGGGGAGGGGGAGGGGGAGGGCACCGGGCCACCCACCACCTTATTACCATCGCCCGCGGAAAAAAAGATTCTCAGCGGCTGGTTTTCATTAAGACCGGTCGGCGCGTGTCCCTCTATAAAAGCGCTGAATGAGAAATATTGAATAGACTTGCTCTTTTAAAGCCAATAAATTGTAAGGAACGAAAAAAAGGAGAAAACCGTGTTTTTCTTATTGTTATTATTTTAAAATGTGGACCTGTGGGGTGACCTGTGACATTTTTTTATAGACATAAAAATATGGACGGAGCGAAAAAAAATAAAGGGGATAGTGTTTTATGCGTGGGTAAGGCGTTGGCCGCGCCACACCGTAATGACGGCGGCTGGGGGCACGGTGGGGGAGGGGGGGGGGGAGGGGTTTGTTTGCGAGAGACAAAGGCGTGTGGACAGAGCGGGGATAAAGACGCCGGCCTGGAGGTGCGAGCGGAGGGGGGCGGGGGAGCGGCGGGGGCCGCCGCCGCAGAGGACAAACCCTTTCCCACTAGCGGGGCGCTGCGGGCCCCGGCGCGGCCCCGGCGCCGCCCCGGCTACCTGCTCCGCTGCTCCGCTCTCATTCTCCCTTTGCCTATTCAGCCCTTACGCGGCCGAGTGAAGCCGAGGGGCCGGTAAGGGTGGGCGGGGCGGCGCCAAAGATTTCTCGGCGGGACGCCGGCGCTCCTCGCGCGGTGTGCGGGTGATGGCGGGGGGAGGGGGGGTGGGGGTGTCCCCCTGAGGCCCCCCGGAGCGGCGGCGTCGGCGGCCTCCCTCTCCCCCCGTAAACTGAAGGGTAGCGCGGTGGGGACGGCCGGAACGGTTGTGCCGCTGTCCCCCGCTGTGTGGCCGACGGCGGCGGCGGCGTCTCCAATGTGTTGTCCTCGGCGCGCCGTGTCCTCCCGGCCGTGCATCGTCCTGCCGGGGCGCCCCGGGGCCCGAGGCCGGCCGCCGTGCCGTGTACACAGCCGCGGCCGCGGACCGCTGCTCACGCCGACAGCCCGGCCTTATCTCTCATCGCGGACCTCGCTGACGGCGAGCCGGCCCCCGGCGCCCCGGACCCGCGGCTGCTATGCGCCCTAAACGCCGCCGCTGTTTTTGCCATCTATATTTCACGCACCGCGTGCAGCGGCGGCCGGCCGGGTAGGCTGGGGTTACAGCCCCGCCGATGGAGTGAGGCGATAGCCGCCGTGGTGGGGGCGGCGCGGGGGCGGCGCGGGGGCGGCGCGGGGGCGGGGCAGGTGTTTAAGCAGTTTAAGCAGTTTACCTTGCTGCTCTACGCCGCACTACGAACACGGCGGCGCGGCGTCGGCCTCGGCTCGTTACGAGGCATTGTGCCCTCTGCCTGTGTGTGTGTGTGTGTGTGTGTGTGTGTTGGTTAGTGGCCGTGCGTGTGCATTTGTGCTCTGCCCATGCGTCTGCAGTCAACGAGACGCAAACACGTTGTTGGCTCCGAGGACGATGGGATTTAGTACCGTCGTCCACGGTGTTGTCGTGTCCGTGAGGGAAACTCCGCGGCGGCGACCTGGCAGTGTTGCCGGGAAGGAGATCGATCCTGACATTGTGCTGACGGCTTGCTGCCACCGCGCTGACACCGTTCCGGTGCTGACACCGTGCTGACACCGTGCTGACACCGTGCTGACACCGTGCTGACACCACTCGTGCTCACCCTCTCGGCGCTCTCTGTCCCGCAGGAACCAGGTGGGCGCGCTGTCCGGCAACTGGACGGGGCTGCGGGACTCGCTGCGCTCGCTGTATCTCGGTGAGAACGACCTGCTTGAGCTGCCGCCGGGGCCGGGCGGGCTGCTCGCCGACTCGCGCCGCCTGTCCAACCTGGACCTGGACCGCAACAAGCTGACGGAGCTGCCGGCGGGCGCGCTGCCGCCGTCGCTGCACTCGCTCAGCGTGGCCCACAACCTCGTGCGCGAGTTCCCCGCCCGGCTGCTGCAGCAGCTGCCGCAGCTGTCCACGCTGTCGCTCCGCGGCAACGTCATCGAGGCCCTGCCCGCCACCGGCTTCCACTCGAAGCGCACGCTCGACCGGCTTGACCTCGGCGACAACCACCTGCAGGTGAGGGCCGCGGCCGATATACTGAAAATGTTTTCTTTTATAAAATAATCAGATAAAGAAAATGTTTTCTTTGAAATCAATTCCGAGTACTTTAAAAAGGAAACGCCCCCCTATTGTGTTGTCAGGTTATCCCGGCCGGTGTGTTCAACGGCTCGCTCCAGGTCCGCGACCTGCACCTGGACCTCAACTACCTGCGGACGCTGCCGGCGCAGGCGCTGCGCGGCTGCAACACGGTGCGCCTCTTCCTCGGCAACAACCGGCTCGAGACGCTGGACGAGCACGCCTTCGTCACCGTGGGCCACACCCTCGAGTACCTGGACCTGGACGGCAACCGGCTCGGCACATTCCCGCACGCCCTCAAGCACCTCAAGCGGCTGCGGTAAGCCAACATGGACCCCCCTTCCCCCACCCTCTCCGCCGCGGCCGGCGTGGGGAAAGCAGGGCGGCGGGCAGTGAAGCGAAGCGAGCAGGGAAGTTGTTGAAGCTCGGTGCGCCCGCTACCGGCGGCAGCGGCGGCGGCTTCTAAATTACGGCCCTTGTTTGGATCCGATACGCACGGCTATATGAGTCGTTGTCCCGTTTAGATATGCGGCCCGCGGCCGGGTAATGCCAGCGTATCGCGCCTCGCTGGGTCCGCGGCCCGGCCCGCGGCCCGGCCCGCGGACCCCACCTCCAGTCCCCCGGGTACAGCGCCGCCCCCGCCCGGCCCGTGCAACTCAAGGCACTCCGGGGCACGCAACGCGACACCCACCCGTTCGATTCAAGTTTCGGCCACGAAACTACTAATTAAATTTCTCACGAGATCCCTCCCCCGGCCCGCGGCCCGCGGCCGGTGCGGTGTGCGCGTCGCGCGCCGTGATTCGCGAGTGTGTAATTTTTCATAGCATTTTGTTTTGGCCGCCGCGCTCGCCGCCGCCGGGGTCGCGTGGCGGCAGCGGTGGGGCCGCGGCGTGGCCGGGGCGATATGTTTTATGTGAAAGCGATTCCATCTTAAAGCCACCCCAGGTGCAAAAACGTTTTATGTCCCAAGATAAGGCCTTTCCGCCATCGGCGTAGGGTTTCTAGTCCCGAAATTTCTAAAGATTTTTTCCGGAATGTTTCCCCCAAAAAATCCGGAAATGTCCACGAAATTTTCGGGACCAGGGACCCTACATCGGCGGTCCTGCCCGTACCGGCTGGCCGCGGTGGCCCTTGGCGCGGGAACCCTAGCAGTTGCCCTCCGGCCCTCCGCCCCCGCTGACCCCCTCGCCCCGCTCCGCCTGTCCCCGCAGGTACCTGTACCTGGCGCAGAACGGCCTCCGGTCCCTGGCCAACGACTCGCTGCACGCGATGGCGGAGACGATGCGGGCGCTGTCGCTGGCCGGCAACCGGCTGGAGGAGCTGCCGACGGCGGCGCTGCGCGGGCTGCGCAAGCTGTCGCACCTCAACGTCGGCTACAACCGCATCGCCGAGCTGCGCGAGGAGGACCTGGCCGAGTGGGCCGCCGCGCTCGACACGCTGCTGCTGCCCAACAACCGGCTGACGGAGCTGGGCCCGCACACGTTCCGGCAGGCGCCCCGCCTCCGCGAGCTCAGCATCTCCTTCAACAAGCTGCGCCACGTGGACCCGCTCGCCTTCGACGGCCTGGGCGAGTCGCTGCTCAGCCTGGAGGCCTCCTTCTGCCTGTACGACAACAACCACTTCCCGGAGGAGATGCTGCAGCCGCTGGCCGCGCTGTCGTGGCTCTCGCTGGACAACAACAACATCCGCGCCGTGAACGCGACCGCGCTCTACCGCCAGCCCAAGCTGCAGTACCTCAACCTCGAGTCCAACTTCCTGACGCACCTCCCCGCCGGACTGTTCCACGCCAGCATCCACGCCGGCCTCGGGGAGGTGCGGCTCGCCTACAACAACATCGGGGCCCTGCACTCGGAGACGTTCGCCGGGCTGGCCTCGCTCCAGACGGTGGTGTTGACGGGGAACCGGGTGCGCAGCGTGGCGGCGCGCGCCTTCGCCGACCTGCCCAGCCTCGTCAACGTGCTGCTGTCCGGCAACGCCATCGCCGCCCTGGACGCGAGGGCGTTCGTCAACGCGCCCATGCTCAAGAACCTGGACCTCCACGGCAACCGCATCACCATGTTCTCGCTCAACGCCTTCATGAACGTGAGCTCGAAGCGGATGCCCATGACGCTCAACCTGTCGTCCAACCACATCGTGGACCTGTTCGACGGCGAGACCGGGCTGCCGCTGCACATCCAGGTGCTGGACGCCTCGCACAACCAGCTGTCCGAGGTGCCCGTCAACTTCCTGGTGCGGCTGTCGCGCAGCCTCAGCCGCCTGTACCTGGGGCACAACCGCATCGGCGTGCTCAACGGCCACGCCTTCGGCAACCTGCCCGCCATCGAGCTGCTCTCGCTGGAGGCCAACGACATCACGAGCGTGATGCCCGGCGCGTTCGACGGCTACCGCCGCCTGCAGATCGTGAACCTGGCCCGCAACCGCATCCACCACCTGCAGCCGGACCAGTTCGCGCGGCTGCCGAACCTGCGCATCGTGAACCTGGCGAGCAACGCCATCCGCTCGCTGCCGCGCTCGGCCCTCACCGGGACGCGGGTCGAGCACCTGGACCTGTCCGGCAACGAGTTCGTGGTGGTGCCGAGCAGCGCGCTGGAGGAGGTGGGCGACACGCTGCGCTACCTGGACATGTCCCACAACCTGATCGAGCACCTCGACTCCACCATGTTCCCCGGCATCCCCTGGCTGACGTCGCTGCACCTGGCGCACAACCGGATCACCTTCCTGCCGGACAACGTCTTCTCCAGCCTGGCCGCGCTGCTCGAGCTGGACCTCTCGCAGAACACGCTGCGCGCCAACTTCGGCGAGCTGTTCCACTACGTGCAGCAGCTGCGGCGGCTGTCGCTGGCCGAGACGGGGCTGCGCGCCGCGCCCGCGCTGCCGCTGCCGCACCTGCTGCACCTCAACCTGAGCGGCAACGCCGTCCGCGCGCTGCCCGGCCCCCAGGACGGGCTGCAGCGGCTGCGGGTGCTGCTGCTCAGCCACAACGACCTGCACCACCTCCCCAGCGCGCCCATGCTGCGCGAGCTCGACATCTCCGCCAACCCCATCAAGGTGAGCGCCCGGGGACGTTGGTTTTCCTTGAGCGAACTATCCTTTCGGTACGGTTTCCATTCCCGAAAATTTGTTAAATTGTTTAAAAATGTTAATTAAAAAAATTTTTTTTTGAAAATGTTAATTTAAATTTTTTTTTAAATGTCAATTTAAAAAAAATTGTTTTTTGAAAAATGTCAATTAAAAATTTTTTTTTTGAAAATGTCAATTTAAAAAAAATTTTTTTTTTAAATGTTGATTTTGAAAAAACAACTTTTTTTGGAAATTGCCAGGCGCTGACCCGCGAGGGCTTCGGCGGGCTGCCGCGGCTGCAGACGCTGACGGCCGTGGACCTGCCGCGGCTGGAGCGCTTCGACTCGGACGCGCTGAGCCGCCTGCGCGCGCTCACGTCGCTCTCCATCCAGACGTGGCCGCGCATCGAGAAGTACCGCTTCCGGCTGGGCGGCGCGCTCTCCGCCGTGCCCTCGCTGCGCCGCCTCTCCGTGCGCGTGCTGGAGCGCTCGCTCACCGACCAGCTCCTGGGCGCCTTCAACCCCAAGCTGCGCCGCATCGAGCTGTCCGGGCCCAACCTGCACGACGCGGCCGGCGAGGCCTTCGAAGGCATCGAGGACCACCAGGAGCTCGCCCTGCAGGTAATCACTTCTAACCTTTTTTTTTTTGAAGTGCTAAGGTTTCTAGTCCCAAAAATTTCACAAATTTAGAAAAAAAAAAGTTTTTTTTTTCGAAATTTTTTTGGAAAATTTCGGAACCAGAAACCCTATTTAGTGTTTCATATTTTTCGCGGTGTGCGCCACTGTGCGTGAATTCCAATATAAACGCGCCGCTGCTCCGCAGATCCACGGCACGCAGCTGTCCGAGTTCCCGCCGGGCCTGTTCTCGCGGCTGGAGCGCGTGGCCCACCTCTCGCTCGACATCCGGGACAACCAGTTCACGTCGCTGTCGGCCGACACCTTCTACCACAACTCCAGCTGGGAGGCGGTGGGGACCAAGCTGATTCCGGGTGAGTGCGTTGCCGGCGCTCGTAAGTCCCCTGCTGCTGGCCGCTGGCCGCCACTGACCCCGTTCTCCTCTTGCCGCAGGCGGCCTCAACCTCAACGGCAACCCCTGGTCGTGCGACTGCGCGCTGGCCTGGCTGGGCGGCTGGCTGCGGCGCTGGCTGCGGGAGGTGCTGCAGGTGCACGCCGTGGCCGCGGACGCGGCGCAGCAGCTGCAGGACGCGGCGCGCCAGGCGTCGTGCGCGGACCCGCGGACGGGGCAGCGGGTGCCGCTGCTGCGCATGCGCGACCCGGGCTGCCAGGCGTCGGCGCTCAGCTCCGGGGCGTCCTGGCGCGCGCGCCCGCCGCCGCTGCCCGCCCTCGCCGTCCTCGCGGCGGCCGCCGTCTGGGCCTCCGGGGCCGCCATGTCGGGCGCCGCCACGGCGGTGGCCTCCGGCGTCCTCCGGGCCACGACGGGGAGGTGACATCCGGCCCGGGCGGAGCACCCCGTCCCGTGCTCCGCCCCGCCAGCGACCAGGATGGCGACGACGACGAGCGAGGCCGTCGCCGCCGGCGTGGGCGCCGCCGTCCTTGAGAGAACAGTGTGAGAGACGATCCCCCTCGTGGATTGCCTCCCCAGACAAGCTCCGCTTCCTTTGGAGCCCGCCCCTCCGCGTGCGCCCACTGGGAGCCGTGAGCGCCGTGGGCGAGGTCCGGCTCGGCTCCTCTCAGCTGGCTCTTCGGCTCGTGCGTCACGGGACATTGACATTTGTGGCGGCGTCTGTGTATCATCCCCTGTCCTTTTCGACTGAGCTTTAATTTTTCGGACAATCTGCAGAACGGTTAAGGGGGTTGGTGTGGCAACCCTGCGCATGGACCGCAGTGCGCACGGCAAAAAAAAGAGAAAGAATTTGCATATCATGTCGTTGTTGTTTGTTAATGTAAATCATGTCTTCCGTTTGGGGGAGGTGGTGCGGCTTGGATTCCTTTTTTGTCGTTTCTATTTTCATGTATTTTTGTTTCGTCCTGTTTTTATGTATTTAAAATGCACGGCCCTGTGGAAGGTACGAGAGAAGGGAAGTGGCGGCATCGGCCCCCGCGTATTGCGTGCAGCCCTACAAACCGGACACTTTCTGGGAAATCCTCACAAACGCTGAACCATGCTGACGGAATAAAGCAGGGAATAAAATTAAAGCCTCTGAAAGCCTTGAAATCAAACCCGGAATCGGGAATCGCACATTTTGGCTGGGTAGCAACATGCAGATGGAGACACACACATACACAGTAACGCTCTCTCTCTCTCTCTCTCTCTCTCTCGCTCGCTCTCCAGTGGCCCTGGTTGACCCTCTTCAACATGTATGAGAAAGTAAGAGCGGAGACTGTGGAAAATTCAAAATGTCGACCGCGTTTGCGACGACTGGGTGGGGGCAGGCGCAGTAAATGCGACGCGAGAGCGAGAGGGACAGGAGGAGGGAGGAGGAGGAGGAGGAGGAGGAGAGAGAGAGAGAGAGAGAGAGAGAGAGAGAGAGAGAGAGAGGGGGGGGGGGGGGCTTTGCTCGTGTCTACCTGTGTGTCATGCCGTGTCGAACACGGCAGTTGTGTTTCGGATGAAGGCGGGGAGGGGAATGGGGGTAGATCACATCCCCTGCCCCTCTCCCAGTGAACATGCCCACTTTGTCTGCCGGCTTCTGATTTCTCGTCAGCGGAGGGGAGAGGGGGTGTGGGGTACAGCGGGGGTGGGGGGGAAGCGAGGGGGCGTGGAGAGGAGGGGGTCCACTCCGTTCGTCCCGCCGACTCTCGGCCCGGACCTAGTCAATTTGTGGAGCCAATCCTGAGGCGGCCCACCACCTGTTACCCCCGACGGAAAATGAAACTAATTTGTGATACGAGATGTGTATTATTGTAATTATTACCAGTACTATTAATATCAGTAGGGGCAGTTACTTGTGTGAGTGAAAGTGAGCGTGTGTGTATGTGTGTGTGTGTGTGAGAGTGATAGACATTGTCGGTTTCCAATCGCGTTTCGGAGCGCCACTCGATACTGCTTCCCAGCGGAAGCCATTATCCGGACGGAGGGTGTATCGTGTTTATGCAATTCTCGTCTTGTTAACGCGTCCGTCTCCCGTGTTGTTGTTCCGTTTATTAATAAAAAAAAGGGCGATGGAGTACTGTTTTCTGAAAGTGCTGCGTATCATTTCCTCTCCCTTCCCTTCACGCAAAGAGTTTAAAATACACACACTTTAATCAAGAGCATTGAGACCTTACCGCCCGAATAGGACTTTGTAACATTCGGACATAACCTAACGAAGACAAGCATATCACAAAATATTTACCAACATAATTTTTTTTTCATTTCCCCTTTTTATTTTCGGGGCGGTGCAGCAGTTATCCTGTTGCCACTCTCTCAAATCACGCGATGGCCGGCGCCGCACACGCGAGCAGAACACACGAATGATGGGCATCGACCCGCCTGTCACAGCGCCGCGCCGTCCGCGCCCGGCGGGGCCTGCAGTGCCTGCAGTGCGCGCACAGGCACAGCTCAAATCGGCCGACCGACTATGCCTATAGTTCAGCTGCTTACTATCTGTTTTTTTAAAAAAGAGGAAGTTCAGTAACAACACTTTGCACACAGCTTCAGTGTACCTCTCCCATCTCGAAACACACTACCCACTCACACACACAGACACACACACACACCAAAGTCGCAGCCCGCAACATTATAACTTACTTATCTCCTCTCTGGTCGCCAACAACTACCGCGCCACTCTGCCATAACAGCGGAGACCTATATCCCCCGCACCGCCTTCGCACTGCCGCTGCGCTGTTGGGCTGCCCTCACAAGAGAGCTTTGGGGGGGGGGGGCTGCGCCGCCGCCGCCGCCGCCGCCGCCGCCGCCGCTGCCGCTCAGCGCAAACCCGTCGAGATGCGAGTCAACTGCTGCAAAAGCCATGGCTGCCCTTATAATACGAGTCAGCAAGTCGTAAACGGCCCATTAAGGGCATAATGCAGTTCGTGCTGGGGCCGCGGGGGCCAACCAGCCGCGAGACCCGCGCGCAGCGCCACGCGCTGGAGCCGCCCTGCGATCTCGGTCCCAGACTTATAACTCCGGGCACGCGTCTGCTGGTGTGTGAGTGTGTGCGTGTGTGCGTGTGTGTGTGTGTGCGTGTGTGTGTGTGTGTGTGTGTTGGGGGAGGGTGGAGGGTACTGGCGTCGCGTCGTCTGCCTCACATCCAGCAGTTTCGTTTTGTCTTCCCCGTACAATACCATACAGTTTCCTCGGGAACACACACACACACACACACACAAACACACACACACACACATGGAAATAACGCAGGGAGGCGGCGGATACGGTGAAAGAAACGGGCGGCAACGGCGCCGCATTACTTCTGAGAAGGAGAGGCCGCGGAGCAGTGCCTCTGCCCGCTAAACCAGTCTCATATGTGTATCATGTGCGACACATATGAATGGTATGATATGTGTGTGGGAGAGTCCGGCCCCTCCCGCCTGCTCCGCCCGCTCCCCACCCAGCGGGCCGCCCGCTGCTGCCACAACTCCTGCTGCATGCTTCCCCCCCCCCCCCCCTTCTCCTCCCCCACCAGCCTCGGAGCCGCGGAGCCCGGGGAAATAGTCTGCTATCCAGCATCCAATCTTGACTTTGAGAAATCTCGGACACGGATGGAAATGGACCAGTAATATGTTGGTCCGGCGCGTGACGGCGCCGAGCCGCGGCCGTGCGGCGGGGAGGGGCGTGGTGGGGGGGGATGGGAGCGGGGGGCGCCAACAAACTCCGTCACCACGGGGACACGCCGGCGTGCGAGCGCGCCTGCAGAGCGCGGGGTAGGCAACACCCCGCACACGGCCGCCCGACGGGCCCGCGGCCCGCCTACCCGGGGGACCCCTGCGAGGTAGGCGGGCCCGCGCCGCCCAGCCAGCCGCGCCGGCCTCGCCCACTCGGCCCTCATTGCGGGCGGCCGCTCAAAGGCCGCTCCCCCCGCCCTCCTTTGCGTTCTGCTTGTACGTCGCCAGGGGAGCCGCCCGCCTAGCCTGGCCAGTCTCACGGGGAGGAGGGGAGAGAGAGAGAGAGAGAGAGAGAGAGAGAGAGAGAGAGAGAGAGAGAGAGAGAGAGACGAGGCCGCGCGAGGGCGGGGCGGCAGGCCAATCGTGGTGACCCGGTCCCAGTAGCTAGCCGGGCCCCGGGGGCCCCGGCCGCACACCGGCCCTGGCCGGCCTCGCCGCCGCCGCCCCCGCGCTCGAGTTGCGCGGGTCTGCGGCGGGTATCCGGCGGGGAGCGGGGCCACCGGCGAAGGGACCGGCCGAGGCCCCGGCCAGGTTGGGAAAGGTCGCGCTCTTAAAAATCAGTTCCGGTGCGGAGCGCGCGGGGCCCACGGCTGCCCCCCCGCTGCCGCCGCTGCCGGCGCTCGGGCCCCGGCGGCGTGCTGAGTGGACTACCAGAGGCCAAGGAGAGAGAGAGAGAGAGAGAGAGAGAGAGAGAGAGAGAGAGAGAGAGCGTAGAGGAAGAGTTTTCACCTCGTCGCGGTGCAGTTGCGCGATTTTGGATTGGCCGGGGTTGGCCGTCGTGGGTCGAATAAAGGGCAGAGCAGGTGAGAGAGAGCGAGAGAGGGACAGAGAGAGAGACAGAGACAGAGAGAGAAGAGAGGGAGAGAGAAAGAGAGCGATGGAGAGTAGTAGGTCGGCAGCGCGCGGCGGGGTGAGAATAGTAAAAATATCGAGCCTCAGGGAGCACGAGAACAGGGGCAGCCCAACCCTCTCTCTCTCTCTGTCTCCCTCCCTCCTATACGAATGCCATCAGACGCGCCCCCCTGCCTACCCAGAGCACCGCCGACTGCAAATAGAAGCCGCAGTGAGGTGTTCGCAGTTGTGCGACTCGCACACCCGGCCCTGGGTTGGGGCAGCAGCGGCAAGGGGAAGGAGGGTGGAGGAGGAACAGAGGGAGGGGTGAGAAGGGCGGCGTGTGCACCTCGATTCTGCCTCTGTCTCTCTCCCCCTCCCGGTCGATGGTCACGTCTCGCATCCGCCTGCTCCTGCTTCGTTAGGTCTCCCCCTCTCTCTCGCTCTCGCACCCGCGCTCGCGCATACCCCGTCGTGCACCTTTGCGGTCTGAGAGGGATATATAGGTTAGGGCGGCAGCCTCTCGGGCCGCGCTCGGGCCCTGCGTGTGTGCGGGGCGGGGCCGCCGGGCCGCGCCAGGCCCCGTCGGCACCGGCGGCGCAGGGAAGAGCGAGTAACGGGGCCTCCCTGGTAATGCTGGCAGCCCGGGACGTACCAACCGGACGGACCGGGCCTGACCCACATCACGTCATCAGCGGAGCCAAGCGGAGCCAAAGCGGAGCCAGCGCTGCCGGTACGCAGCCTGGCGTACGGTACTCGGCGCGATCGCGTCGCGTTTTTGGCTGGCGGCCGCGACACAACGGAGAAAATCTATAATATTTCAGGAAATTTCACAAATTTTCCAATTTCTTTTCCTGAAAAAAAAATCTGGATTTTTTTCTTTCCGAAAATTTTTTTGAAAATTTCCGGGACTATAGGAAACCCTTCTTATAACGATACACAGCCGGCTAGAAAAAGAAAGCCAGTCTGAAAATACCGTGTTTTTTTTTTGAACCGGTGCAAAGATGTATCCTGAAAGTAAATTATAGGTGGAGCTCGTTGCGTCGAATAGAGCCGCCGTGGGTCAAGGAAACCGCGTGCGGGCATATTTGGAGCTCGGGCTGGCTTTCGTCCACATGCGACAGAAGAATAATAATAACAAAACCCTCAACCTCCTCGGCTCCACTTCCCCCTCGTCATTCAAAAAAAAAAGGAAAAAAAAACAATCGAGGATTGCGGCGCACTTTTCGGCTGCGATATTTTAAGCTTGACTTTGCGGGATAGGGGCTCGCAAGAGTGATTGTCTGTTTGCGGACCCCGCGTCCCCCCGGGGGGCCCGAGGGGGCCGGGTGGCCCCTGGGTTGGCGAGTGGGCCAGTGAGTGTGTTTTGAGACGCCCCCGCCTGATACGGAACGTCCCACACAGGCTTTTCCTCCCCCTGCTTTGCATATACTAGCGGGTGCCGCCCAGTCCCCCCCCCCCCCCCCCCCCCACTCCGTCTCTTCTGCGATTCCCACGCATATCGCCGAGTGTGATAGAGATTCGCTTTTGTATTGCGGTATCAAATAAAGTTGATGCGAAACTTTTGGCATAATACACATAAGCGCCGCCACTAGCGGGGCCTGCGCCGAGGGCTGTGCGGGCCCGCGTGTGTGCTCTCGCAGAAGTTGGGAGCAGACTTACTTACATAACACACACTCGCTTGAGATTTCTTCCTAGGCACGCTCGGGGCGTGCACACGCACACACACACACAGAGGCAGGCAGACAAACACACATGCATACGACAGCGGTATACAACATTACGATATGACCCATGTACGCGGGCGCCAAACGCTCTTCAGAGAGAAGGGACGAGTTCCGGAGACGGCTCGGCTAGGCTGCTCCGATGAAATACTGAGCGCTGAAATCTTCCGCGGTCCCGTTCCTAATTTGAACGCGGCCTTGGAAAACTTTCCATGCTTCATTCCCAGACACGCGGAAAATGAATTGTGGAAATGGTGTGGGGCTCTTCCGACCTTCGTCCGGTGCCCACCCGCTCTCCTTGCTGTTCGCGGGTGTTCGGTGGCCATTTCAGTGGGTGTTTCAGCAAGGCGCGACGCAGCGGGCCTCCGGGCCTCCGGGCCTCCGGGTATCGGAGGGCTTCCGCGTGAGCGAATGCAGACCTTTCCCTCCGTCCCCTCCGCGGGTTCGCGAACCCCTCCGCCCGGCCGGCTTAGCCTTGGCATGTTCCGCGTTGATTGTTTCGGGAAAAAAAAATCAGAAAAAAAACGCTGCTCCTAACAAAACGAAATAGACGAAAATTTAAAGGAGGTCTTCTCAATTTTTTTTATTTTAAATTTCAGATTCTCTCTGAAAAGTTTTTTGATGTTTTCCGAAAATGTCTTTGAAAATTTTTCGGGACTAGAAACCCTACAGGAGACACTAACATGCGCAACACCCACGCGCACACGCGCGGGCACGCGCGGGCACAGCGCTAGGATGAGTCGATGGCAGGGAAGCGAATCAACTGGGTCGCGCCCCACGTCGTTTGCGCCCGCTGCCCCCCCCCCCCCCCCCGCCGCCCCGCCACCCCGCTCCGCCCGGGCCAAACGAGCACAGGGACCAACAGACAACCAGAGGCCGGAGGGGGGCCGCGGGCCGCGGGCCGGGGGTTCATCGGGGGTCAGAATCACCACCGCTGCCCTGTTTATAGGCACTGCCCGCTGCACTAACTGCTGACGGCGCGGGCGCAGCGGGCGCAGCAACTTGTACAACGTGAACGCTCGCCCCGCCCCCTCTCTCCGCTGCTGTAGGTATGGAGGTGGTCAGGCTGCTGCAACCCCCCCCCCCCCCCATGGCGATATCGCCGCCCTCCCCAGCAGCCCCCTCCCCCCTCCCCAGCCCCCTCCCCCCTCCCCAGCAGCCCCCTCCCCCCTCCCCCGCTGCTGCTGCTGAGTGGGCGTCTTGCGCGGATAATGCAGTGCAGATCGTCTTGAAATATGCCTAGGTGAAATGATGACGTCAGCTCGGGAGAGAAAAAAGGAGACAGGAGGAGGACGGGGGAGAGAGAGGGACAGGGCGAAGACAAAGAGGAGCGAAAGAGAGAGAGAGAGAGAGAGAGAGAGAGAGAGAGAGAGAGAGAGAGAGAGATGGACGGATACAATCCGAACCGAGTCGGACCTCTCCACTGCCCCGGAGCCGACACGGAGCCGACACGGAGCCGCACGCGACGGCACACGGGGGCCACCTAAGACACACGTGCCCCCCGCCTGCTCCCACACGGCCGCACACCCGTCCGGGCGGTGAAAATTGCCCCCCCCCCCCCTCCCTCACCACTCCCTGTTCGTAATATATTGCGGGACACGCCGGGGTTCACCCGGAGATAAATAACCGATCGGTCTCCGGTATCGGTGGGCGCGCCGAAGGCGAGGGGAGGGGAAGGGGGGGGGCGGGGGCACAGATTATCCCACGGGCAGGTGAAAAGGGGAGCCGGGATTTGCCGTCGTTGGCGCGCGGTGCGGTCGTGGCTGCTTGGCGCGCTTGGAGTGTGTGTGCGAGAGAGAGAGAGAAAGAGACAGAGAGAGAGAGAGACAGAGAGAGAGAGAGGAGAAGAAGAAGAGGTTACGACGGCGCAGAGGGGCCCAAAGGGGGTTTGCAGCTATGCTACGCCGTAGGCCCCGTGGGGGGCTCTGGGGAGAGGGGGTGGGGTGGAATTGTCGGCGCACAGATTAGGATCTCACTGCCGTGCGGGGAGAGAGAGAGAGAGAGAGAGAGAGGGGGGGGGGGGGGAGGCAGACGGCATGGGGAACACACCTGCAGCCTGCAGTCGCGGCGACAGGGGAGTGGGGGGGGGGGGGGGGAGTCTGAGCACCGCGGCCCGATGCACACACAGCAGTGCCGCAGCGCGGTATAGTGCCCGCCGGCTGCATCCGAACAGCTCACGCCACGTCATTATCGGGGACGCGCCTGCGCCCGCCCTCCGTCTCGCTCGCACACACACGCGCGCGCGCTCGGTCCCTCTCGCTCTCGCACCGGGAGGCGGGCGGCCGCCGACATGTGTACGCTCGGTGCAGCGGAGCAGGTCCGTTGTCACGTCGTGGCCCCGATGCGTGCAGGCGCCGCTCCGCACCTTGATGGAGCACTCCGGCGGCCTGCGGAGCGGACCGAAACGGAAGTGGGAGCAGTTTGCGGGATGCGCGTGAAAATTACAAAGCACTCTCGATTTCGAGTTCTAATTATTTACAAGTATTTATAAACGTTGTCCATACACCAATGCCCCCCCCCCCCCTACACCTACGTACGTCAAGATTTGTTTTTCAACTGCCATCGGAAAAATTGGGCATCACGACAAACTACTGCCCTGTGGCGGCGCTGAACATCCTCACCCCCTGCACGGGCGGGCGCCACACTGTGTACCGGCACAACTAACTAGGTCCGGCCCGTCCCCGCCCCCCAGGCGCAGCACTATAGACATTAAGTTATGGCCAGCGCTGCCATCAGGGCGGGAGGGAGGGAGGGATGGTACGTGGCTGCCCGCTATCTCGCTGGAATAGGTCACGCATCTTATGGCTATGCAGGATTGGCTCAGGTGGATAAGGAATGCGGACGCGTTTTGTGGTGTGGGGACAAGGCGGTGGTGGAGGTTGAGGGGGATGGGGGGGGGGGAGGGTGACGCGCGCCCCTCGATAAGCTCATTCCGTCGCTGACACCTGACCGTAATCCCCACAGCCAACAGCGGCGGCGCGCCCACAGCCCAGCGGCCCAAGCGGCCCTGCGGCGCCCGGTCCGGCCCGCCGCCGCCGCTGCCGTGGTGAGACTTGAGAGTAGTTTACGCACTTGATCTTGCCCGGAACTCTGGCACGAGCAGCAGGCCCCCCCCCCCCCACACACACACAAACACACACAAACGCACCCACCCACACTTTCGTGACAACGTCCGTATGAGGGACGCCCGAAAGCACCCTGATCGACGCCCCCCGCGCTCGAGCTCCACGACGACGTCGGTGCGGTGCCGTGTGGCATTCCGTTGGGGCGCACGCGTGCGTGTGACGGCGGCCTTCGGTGTGGTGTTTACGTTGGAGGAGGGCCGGGGCAGCCCCGGGCAAGAGAGAGAGAGAGAGAGAGAGAGAGAGAGAGAGAGAGAGAGAGAGAGAGAGAGAGAGAGAGGGAGAGAGGGAGGGGGGGGGGGAGAAAGCAAGAGAGGTGGGGAGTCCGTTCACTGTGGTTACCGCATCTGCGATAAGCGGCGCCCCGCTACTTTTATGGACATTATAAACCCGACCGAATTTTAAGAAGGGCATTGGTCGCGGTGCGCCCCCGCGGCTGCGGGACTGTATGGCCAGGAGGAGGGGGGAGGGGAGAGGGAGGGAGCAAGGGAGGGAGGGAGGGAGGGGTGCGGCCCGTTTAAAGGTCTCGTTGCTCGTAATCGGGCCGTGTGCCTCGCCGAGGGAAGTCCGAAAGCACGGCGAGGTCAGCCCGCGAGGCCAGAGCCTCAGCTTCTAGGCGTGGAAATTCGTTTCTGTGGAGGTCCTGGTTCCGAAAATGTGGTACACCCGTCCGGGGGTGCCCCTCGCGTAGCCATGCAGGCCGCCCCCCCCCCCCCCCCCCAGCGGCCCCTCAGCAGCGGTGTGTGCACTGCGCCGTCGGAGGAAATCAATTGGCTGTCGGTGTTTCTGTCCGCGCGGGCCTCGGCTGGCCTCGGCGGCGGGCTGCACAGGGCTGGGCCTGGCAGTGGCTCCGGCCGCTCCGGCGTGTCCCGTCAGCGCGCCCGGAGCCGGCCGGAGACAGGTATCCGAGGCGTATCGCGGCCCCCTATCGCACACCTGTGGCCCCGCCCGGATCGGCCCGCCGCCGTCGGCAACCGTATAAAAATAAGACGAAACCTAGTAGGGCTATTCTAGTCCCGAAATTTTCAATAGAATTTCGGGTAAAATAAATCCAGAATATTTAATTAAAAATAAGTCTCTGAAATTTTCTAAAATGTAATGGTTTTTTCTTCGACTACTGAAAAAATATGGAATTATACCTCACAGTAAAATGTCAACGAAGACTGTCTTCGCAATACGAAGCCAGGTTTTGTTAGGATTTTTACTGTGCTGGTGATTCAGAAACGCAGGACATCCTCATACCTAGGCAAGCCGCAACGCATCTCTCTCTCTCTCTGTCGTAGGCAGAGAGAGACGGATAGAGTGCGCACGGCCTGGCCCCGTGTGCGTCTGCGGGTGTGCTCTGCACGGCTCGCGCGCAGGTGTCGGGTAGGATGCGGAAATGAAGACTCGGGTGGCGGGCGGGTGCGGGTCTGCGCGCTGCCAGCGCGGCTCGGGTGGGTGGAACTACTTGTGACGGCTGGGGAGCCTTGGGGGGGACAGGCAGCAGCGTCTCTCACCCGGCTTGCTGCGGTGTGGCGCTGCCCGCCCCGCCCCGTCCCCCCACCGGACCCAAGCAGTCCTACGACACCGCACTGTGACCGCAGACATCCACCGCGACCCGCTGCCGGCCCCCAGCGCCTGGTCAGTGCCTGGTCAGTGCCTGGCCAGTGCCTGGCCACCGCCCTTCCCCGCCCTGCCCTCCCCCGGTCTCGGGCGGGTAACGAGGCTGCCACGCGCCCGCGGCCCGTCGCCCACTAACCCAGTGCTAGGGTTTCTAGACCTAAAATTTTCGATAAAATTTTCGGATGGAAAAAAATCAGTAGTGCCTCAAAAAAATTCAAAAACATGCCGAAAAATTATTTCATAATTATTTTATTTTGAAAATTTCGGGGCAAGAAACCGTGTTTCCCAGTGCGCCCTGCCTCGTCATCAACGCCGAGCGTGCGCGCCTCCCCACCACCACCGCGACTGGACCCCCCGCGGACCCGCAGGCCCCCCGCAGAGACACACGGCGGCGCGTGGCGGGCGCGTGGCGGGCGCGTGGCGGGCGCGTGGCGCGACCCTACCCCACTCGTCTTGGCGTTGGCCCCGAATATTTATGCGCGGCGATACTCTGAGCGATTTATGGGTCCGGGACGGCGGCCGCACCGCCGCCACACGGAAGCGCCTGGGAGCTCCCGGCAGAATGCAGCGCCCAGGGCAGCCAAGCTGATCAAAAATAATTTTCAATTTTATCAAATCTTAGCGGGAAAACAATTTAATCCGAGGATTTCTTTTTAAATGGTCTCGTAGTGTCTCCGCCCTCTATCTCCTTCGCTCTCTTTCTATATTCTCTTCTCTCTCTCTCTCTCTCTCTCTCTCTCTCTCTCTCCCTGTATCTCTCTTGTGTCTCTTTTGTCTCTCTCATCAGGGTCACGGTCTCGAATGCGCATTAGCATTTAAATGGAAAAGGACTACACTCGACTGCGCTCCGCGCTGCGCCCGGCCGCGGCCCATACGCGTCATACATTAGCAAAACGCCGCATTATCAGAGCCGCGCGGCAAAATTGACCAAATACACAAAAACAGAGTGCGCGAGTGCATAAATTAATTCAGCGGAAAAGCCGCGGCGGCGCTGCGGTGCTGTGGCGCGGCGGTCTGGCGGGACGGCTCCGGGGCCGCCTCTTCCATCTTCAGCCCTTCACCATCTTTTATTTTTAATGTCCCCATACGCGGAAAAGCAAGGGGGGCATTTCCCCCCCACGGAACTGCCACGTGCGACTCTCGCGCGTCCTTCACTCTTCGCGGACGGCGGCGTCGCTTGGGGGCAATTGATACGAATCCCCCGTGAATTATTATATATTTATTTCCCCCGGCTGTGCGCGGAATGATGTGCCCACCCCTGCGCCGGGGCGGTTCATTTACTGTGACCGCAGCGTTGTGTGTTCCCTCTGCGCTCTCCACTCCGGCAGCGGCGGCGGCAGCGGCCGCGGCGTAGGGGGTTTGTGGGCCAACTGAAATGAGAGGAAGATGCGGACTGGCAGGCTGCTGGGCTGCTGCTGGGCCATGCGGCAAGGGGAGCGAGGAGAGAGAGAGAGAGACAGCGAAGGGACAGCGGCGGGAGAGGGAGTGAGAGACGGCCAGGGCCTAGACCAAGCACACTGGCCTGGACGCGCATAAATACATCCTTGTTTGCGTCTGCATATGGGACCATAAAGAGGAGCCACCTGCCGCCCGCTCCTTCGCGGCCCCCCAACCCTCTCTCCCTCCGCACGACTCCACATTATTTTCCTGCTCCCATACTCTGCGCGCCGCGAGCACCGCACACTCACAACACCCTCACACACACACACACACACACACACGCACACCTACACACACACGCACACTCACACACACGCGCACGCACCGCAAAGCCCGTGACACCGACTGTCTCCCCGGCATCCTCTTCCTGCTTCTTCTTCTTCTTCTTTCCGGGAAGAAAATTCCAACACAAAATGGCGCGCGGCGGCAAAGCAAGTGGAGTAAAAAAAATAAAAGAGAGAATGTAAAAAAACAGAAACAGACGCTCGGGCAGAGCCGTAGGTGAAAAATACAAGACGGGCAGGACGAGGTGGGCGTGGTGGTGGTGGTGGAAGGTTCAGCTCTACGAGTGTGTGGGCGGCGGCAGCGACTGGCGGTCGCATTCTAGCTGCCGGGCGGCTGCCTGATGTTCCCGCCACACCACGTCGTCCGCCATCGCGTTTACTGCCCCCCCCCCCCTCGAAAAAAAAACAGCAAACAACAACAACAACAAAAAGCTGCACGGCAAGCCGACAGCCGACGTGTCCCAGCTGCGCAGCTGCATCTCATTTCTCTATTGGGTTCATCTCCGCGGCGCGTTTCTTGTCCCTTGATATGCACTTCGGGGATGGAAATTAGCGTCCCCGAGAGGCGGCGGGGCCGCGAGCCGAGCAGCCAGCAGTGCGAGAGGACGCCGCCCCCACAGCCGCCCCCACAGCCGCCCCCACAGCCGCCCCCACAGCCGCCCCCACAGCCGCCCCCACAGCCGCCCCCACAGCCGCCCCCACAGCCGCCCCCACAGCCGCCCCTACAGCCGCCCCACAGCCGCCCCCACAGCCGCCCCCACAGCCGCCCCCACAGCCGCCCCCACAGCCGCCCCCACAGCCGCCCCCACAGCCGCCCCTACAGCCGCCCCCACAGCCGCCCCCACAGCCGCCCCTACAGCCGCCCCCACAGCCGCCCCCACAGCCGCCCCCACAGCCGCCCCCACAGCCGCCCCCACAGCCGCCAGCCGCGCTGGATCTGCAACCTGTTGTGAATTCTCGATTTTGTCACCCGTGTTTTTGCCGGCCTCTTGTCTCTGCTGCGAGTCAGCCGCCGCCGCCGCCGCCGCTCATGACTTCAAAAGAAACAACGTCGTCTTTTGACAACGCCCCGCGCCCGGCCCCATGGGGGGGACGCCCGGCGCGGGCTGCTCGCACCTTTGACGTTCTGTGTACGTCCGCGGGGAGGGCCGCGAGGGCCGCGAGGGCCGCGAGCTTACCCATCGATACGCCGAGGGGGCCCTCCAGCCCGCCCGCCCTCCCGCCCGCCCTCTTGATGTACAGCAGAGCAGAAAAGGTTTCGGCATTCCGGGCAGCTCCCGGCCCCGGCCCTCGCCTCGTTCTCTCTGCTCCGCTCTGCTCCGCTCCGGCTCACTGGCCGGACTGAGGGCCCCCATCGCCCGGTCCACTAGCGGCGCAGGACGTGGCCGAGGCCCCCCTCGCCGCCCCGCGGAGGCCTCGCACACGGAGGGCAGGCAATTCACATACCCGCGCTGCAGACGGGAGCGCAGTCGGTGCACCCGGCCGCGGGCTGCTGTGGGGTCTCTTACACAGCGTTCAGCACACAAAGGGAGCCTGACCATCGCGTCCTCTCGACGCGGTTCGGTAGCTCAGTTGGTTGGGTCGTCGGCCGGCCGCGGCCGATGCGGGGCCAGTCCTGGCGCACGTGGGTTCGAATCCCAACCAAGACAGTCCGACGCACGGCCCGCTGCGGGAGCCGGTCCCCCACAGTGGGGCCTCAGACTCGCCGTAGGGAGGGCGCGGCACGCAGCCGTGTCTCCCGGGCGGTCCCCCTGCAGTCTCCCTCCCGTCATATTTATTTATTTATTATTTCACCGCGCGCGCCCTCCGCCCGTCTCCCGCGCCTGTCACCCTGGCGGCGGCGGGCCACGCAGCGGCGCAGCTGCGCAGCTGCAGCGTCAGCAGCGGACACGCCATGTTTCTATTAAGGCGAGGCGGCGACGGTGACCACGTCAGGATTCTACTGACTGGACACTTTGGGCACGGAGGGCTCTCCTAGCCCCCCCCCCCCCCCTCCGCGGAAACCTCCCGGAGTCCTCAGCCTCCTCCAAGTAGTTAAGCTGCGTCGTCTACCGCGGGGACGACGGGCTGGCGACGTTACGGCAAGATTACACTGAGAGTTTCATTTTTATCCCGTCCCGACTCGCATCGCTTTGAGTTCGCGGAGGACGCGCGAGAGTCTGCTGTGCTCCTGCGATTTCTAGTCCCGGAAATTTCAATGAAATTTTCGAAAAAAAAAAACTATTTTACTAATTTCCATAAAATTTCAAAATTTAAAAAATCCGGATTTTTCTTTTGCGAAAATTTCTTTGAACTTTTCGCGACTAGGGGAACCCTGCTCTTATCCCTGTCGAGTACACATCCCGGACTGGAGCCTTGTGGCGGCTCCTTAGCGCCGTGGCGGGTAGGCCAGCCGACGGCAGCGCTGCGCGGCGGGCTGCCTACCCGCTCCACCGCAGGCGCTCACTGCAGTCACAGGCCGGCGCCACCACCACTACGCCGGTTCACTGGCCCGCGCAACGCGGCCGCCACGGCAGAGGGGACCGGGGGGAGGGCTCCGGCAGCACCCGGCAGCGCAGCGCCGCACAATGTCACACAATTACAATCGATAACCTTTGTGGCGGTGGCTGCCAATGACTATGTGGCCAATGCGCGCGGGGCCGTGGCTGTACGTACGGCTGCCACGCGCCACGCCGCGCCACGCCGCGCCACGACATCACAGACGAGGGCGCCCCGGCCGCGCGGTCGTGCTCTCGCTGATAATACAGTAATGAATCTCACATCAAACAAAAATATTTTTTTTTGTTTAAAAAAAAATGAGTGCAGTGACCTGACGTCGCTAGTGAGACTTGAACTTATTAGTACTCGGCTCGACCAACAAACGCCCCAAAAAGTGGTACGACAGTCGAAAACGGTCTCATCCGGAAAACAGCAACGCCCGGGATTGAAATAGAAAAAGTTTCGCCATGTCGCTGGACGGCTGTTAGAATGAAGAGGGGGGAACCTGAGTGCCGGCCGCCGTGTCTGTTTGGGGTTTAGTGGCACTGATGTTTGACTCGGCCGGGAGCAACAGTCCCCTCCAAGCCGGCCGCGGCCGCCGCCCGGGGCGCTGTGCCGCCGGAGGCTGTCTCGGTTCCAGCGCCATAAAAAAAAGGAGGAGAGCCCGATTACGACGATTTCGCGCCAAGAGTGACGATCGATCAGTCTGGCCGAGGGCTGCCAACGGCTCGGCAACGGCAGACTGGGCCATGATACGGCCCTCGCGTCAATTGCCCCCTCTCTCTCTCTCTCTCTCTCTCTCTCTCTCTCTCTCTCTCTCTCTCTCTCTCTCTCTCACGGCCGGCCCGCACTCCGGCCCGCCGCGACCTTCCGCCGCCCATCTCGCTTTCGTTCGGCCTTGATGGACTCCGGCGAAGGGAGTGGTCTTTGATGTCAAACGCCACACAGGAGGACATTCACGCGCGATCGCACTGTCAATTACTTACCTCTTTTTTTTCGCCTGGAGGAGGGGGGAGGTGGTGCGGGAGCTGACATAACGTTTGGTATGTGGGGGATGAGGCACTCAGTGTGACACACTGTTGACACCGAATTCTAGCGAAAGATTATTTTGCTCATTCGTTACGCTGCGCTATTTGCGCAGTTTTGAGACACTTTACATGCTTGGATAAAATTCGAATTCATATTTTTTCCCCCTTCTTTGCGTTTCCGCTCACAGCATTTATCATCGCCCCCTCGCACTGCTGCTCGTTCCCTCTCGGGGCAGCAGCCTCCCCGATCCCTCCTCGGATGTGTTCGGAACGTCCCTCGTCGCGGGGGGCCGCCCCGTACCGGCTCCTCGCGGCGCGTGGCGGCGCGTGGCGGCGCGTGGCGGCGCGTGGCGGCGCGTGCCGCCGCTGCTGGGACTGACACTCGCTTAGCGCGTGTCGGCCTGTGCACGCCCCCCCCCCCCCCCCCCCCCCGCCCGCTCTCTGTCTCCCAGCTTTCTTTTCCACTTATGCTGGCGGCACGAAGACGCCGAAATACACTGCGCCGCACGCGGTCCGATCCGCCCGCCGCCACCGTTGTGTGCAACTGTACGTACGACTTTCTGGAAATACCCCACGTCTGCTTCGTATCAGACAGGTGTATTGACGACGCCGATGGCAAAATGAGGAGGGAGAGATAAATAGTGTGTGTGTGTGAGTGAGAGAGAGAGAGAAAGTAAGACGACGTCACTCTCAACCACGGCCACCGCACCGTCCGCTCCGTTCACCTGTCCCTCGTACTCTCAAGTGTCTCTCTCTCTCTCTCTCTCTCTCTCTCTCTATCTATCTATCTATCTATCTATCTATCTCTACGGGGGACGTAATCTGGCCTTACAGCGTTGGCTGACGCCACGCCCGCCGCCGCCGAGCGCCGTCCGGCTGCGACTCTCTCTCTCTCTCTCTCTCTCTCTCGCACACACTGCTGTCGCTCGCCGCGCCAATCCCCGTCGCCGCGGCTGGGGGCCTACGGGACAGAGTGAGTGCGAGAGAGAGAGAGAGAGAGAGAAGAGGTCTGCAGCACACAGTGCACGACATTGCGGTTTTTATCCAACTCTCTCTCTCTCTCTTATGTTGCATCCGCCATCGTTTCATCGCGAACGGGACGCAGCGGACGGGGTCGGCGGGTGGCGTCCCGGATTAGACCGGGCCACTCTGATGTGAGGTGCGCAGCTGCGGGACGCGGCCGACAGATGGCGCCGCGCGCGCTTCTTGTCGCCACCATACCGGCTGCAATGCGCTGCCAAGGCGCACTGCAGGTGCGACGGCCTGGCAGGGGCGGGATACGGGAGGGGGGGGGGGGGGGCGGGTTCGGCACTGTAATTAAGTGTGTGTATGTGTCGCGTGCGCGTAATGGCGCCCGCGGGGGAGGAGGAGGAGGAGGGGCCGCTTGGGAAAGCTACTCCTCAGCCCTTCACGACCCCTCCCCCCTCCTCCACTCCCAATCCCTTCTCTCTAAACCCCCGCAAGCGGTAATCGGTAATTCGTAGGCCGCGACCATTACGGCTCACAACTCAGGAGAACGCTGCAGCAGCAGCAGCAGCGCCGGTGGTGGTGGTGGTGGTGGCTGCCTCAGCCACGACACACGGCAGTCCCCAACCCACTCACACAGCGTTCATGCATGCGGCCACGGGAGTGAGAGAGAGAGAGAGAGTATCGCTCCCGATCATCGAGTCATAATATTTAACCCGCGACTCTGCAGCTCCCATGCTGTGAGCCGTGTAGGGGACAAAGAGAGAAAGAGAAGGGGAGAGAGAGACAGAAGGGGAGACAAAGGTCCCATAGAGAGAATAGAGAGAAAGGAAGACAGAGAGTCACAGAGAGAATGAGCGAGAGAGCGAGAGCGAGCGAGCGAGCGAGAGAGACGTCAATGTAGGGTTGCGACGGCATCTTTGGCCTAACCCCTTAGGCAGGTAGAGGGAAAGCCGTGTGCACGTCCTCTCCACCGACATGGACTGCCCAGTACTGTGCGGGCGCACGTACACACACACGCCCACACGCACAAACACACACACACGCACACCCACTCATACATTATATACACTTGTCACGCCCAAGCGTCCGCTTGGTGGCGCTCCGGCATGTTTAGCAAGGCAAAAGCGATTACAAATTCCGGCCGCATCCGGCTGCACTCGTTTTAGGTAAACGCCCTGCCGTGCCGGACAACACACCCAGCGGACCTCTGGACCTGCGGGCCCGACAGTGCCGATGACCAAAGCCCAAGCGTGTCGGCAGCGCGGCAAAAAGAAACAAGGACAAAAGGACAGAATGTGAGCGAGTGAGAAAGAAAAACTAAACAGAATGAAAACAGCTGATACTTCCGGGCTTTAAACGATTCAATTACGCGACCGGACAGGGTGAGTACGATGCGGCGGGTGCGCGGAAACGAGCATGAAAAATAAAAGAAAATAAGTTAACGCTCTGTCAACAAAAAAAAACAAAAAAAAAACAGGAGGTGCGCGTGCGGAGGTTGGTAACTTGTATGGCGTAGGGTTTCTAATTTTGAGGAAATTTCCGTGAGAAGAATTGATTAATATTTCGGGAGATTTCACATATACCGAAAACTTTGCATTTTTTGTTGAAGAATTTTTTTTCCTGAAAAAGAAACTAGGGATTTTTTTCCCCCGAAAATGTAATTGCTGAGGGGCTACGGCTGCGGTACGCGGGTGCGGTGGGGGCCCTGCTGTGATGGGTGGTGACTCCGCGACCCCCCGCGCCCCTCCGCGCTCCGCCGCCGGACCCGCGTGTGGCCGTTTTCACTGCGATTTGCCGAACTGGCGACAGTTTACAACGATTGCCGCGCGGCCCGCGGGGGGAGAGCGGCGATGGCCGGACACCGTGTGATGGAGGGAGATGGATGATGCCGCCCGGGTCTCCATGACAACGGCAGCGCAAGCAGTATAGTAGAGTCAGGGAAGGATGGCAGACCGGCTCGCATTGATGTTTGCTGTCTTTGTGTGGGTGATAATTACGGTCGTTCCGCTGCTCCCGAAGGGACAGCCTCCTCGTCCTAGAGTGTCCATGCGTCCCCGAGTCGGGACTTTGTGTCAATATCGAGGGGTACCCCAGTGCTTCCAGTCAGTGTACGCCTTCCAGTCCAGTCACTCTCCAGTCAAAGTCCAGTCAATTTCCAGTCGGACACGTCGTGCGGCTACAGTACCGGGAGCGCACGGGCTTCTCGCACTGAAGCCCGGTAGCCGCTCGGTTAGCGAGTCCAGCCGGCGGGCGGCTGGTCAGGGTTCAACTCTTTGCCGGTCCGTGCATTTTTTTCTGTCGGCTCAGCATAGGCGACGGTGTGTAAAGTATAGGGGGCGCGCATAAAATGTCATCGCGGCTCTGTGGCCGCTTGGGTATAGTGGATGGCCAGTGACTGCAAGGTCGGGGGTTCGAATCTTACCGATTCCTCTAAATTTTTCTTGTGTCTGCGCTTGGAAGACAGAGGATAAAATATACTTCCGAACGCGGCGTCGGTATGGCTGTCTGAACGGCCGTGCGCGCTGCGTCACTGAGAGATGTAAGCGTTGGGTTTCAACTTGAAGATTCCCGCAGCACGGTCGGGCTTACCCCCGTTCCCGGGTCCGAGGTTCTCTCGGTCGCCCGGGGTTTCCGGCGGGGGGGCTCTGTGTCTACCAAGGAAACTTGGTTCGGAGACTCGGGTGTATGCTACGGGGGTACCTAGGGTTCGGTACCTTCGTTTTCGCTCCCTGTGAATCTGGCAGACGAGGACACGCCGTCGCGACTAGGGTTCGTCGTGAAGTACAGCAGCTTCGGCTGTGTACGATATAGGAAAGCCTACCTCCCCCCCAATCCGCTCGGGAGTGGCCGCAGTGCCACAGACCAACCAGCCAGTCGAAGGGAGTTGATTCCGGAAATCTGGCTGGCGGAGGGGGCTACATTGACCGTTGCGGAAGCGTGCCCCTGAAAAAGGCCGCTGCGTTGTGCCGGTGTCTTTGCGGCGGTCAATACCTGGTACACCGGTTCCCATTCGAACACCGAAGTTAAGCAGGAGGGTTCCAGGCGGAGGCCTGGGACGAGGTAGTGCCCACCCATTTTTGCAATTTTTTTTCATAAGCATCCACATGCTTCTAAGCGAAACAAAAATATTTTCGTTTTGAGTTTTGGTCACGGTAGGAATGACTTTTTAACCTACTTTGGGGTGGGCAGCAGCTCAGAACACAGAAACCATAAATGATCGCAAAATTTTCATTCCAGTCCACGGAAAAGTCCGGTCCAGTCACCAGTCAGTGTACACCTGTCCGTGAACAGAGGCCCCCCTCGGTCAATATGCATGCAAGCCTGGCCCGAGATGCTGAGACATCAGAACGTTGTGTGGACACTCTAGGACCAGGGTAGGACCCGACCAACACGCCGTGAAGACCACCAATAAACGCTTCACAAAGGCGGCGGTGGTATTGTCTCCGAAACCTTTGACGCCGGTCTGCCATCCTTCCCTGACTCGACTATACCGTGTTCGCCTCCCCCCCCCCCCCCCTCATGCTGGTCGTTTATTCGGAGCGCGCTTTCAGTCCCGTCATTACTTCTTCTGGAAACAATTCGTCTGCTGCTGCTGCTGCCGCGTGTTGGTGATAAGCATGCGCGCGTCCGACCTACACTGCGCTGTGTGGATAGGGGGGGGGGGGGGGGGCAACGTTCTGAGGTCATACCTTTGTGACTGCACACACACACCGATGTTTTGGTTTCCTTTGGGCTGTTGTCGAGATATTTTTACATTTTGAAAATTTTGTTTAAAGTAGTCGCCATAGCCATTGATCCTGGTTTTCTGTGTGTTACCTGCGGACACGTGTGTGTGTTTTGAGGGAACGGGGTGGGGGAAGAGGGTAAGAGCGTTGTAATGTATATATGTAGCTTGTGTGTGTGTGTGTCCCCGTGCCCAATGTCCGGCCGCAACAGCATCACACGTCACCACACACACACACACGCTACACACAAACACATATAGGCATGAGGGGGGCAGGGTAGCAGGGGCTTGACAAAGGACGACACGTTACTTACATTTCGCATAACCAAGTCGGATCAGCGGACACGGGGCAGGCAAAAGGTGTGTGTGGGTTTGTGTGTAGGCGTGTATATGAGTGTGTGTGTGCGCGTGTGTGTGTGTGTAGGAGGACGGGAATAGCTTCCGGGAGGTGGCCGACGCCCGCACCATTCGCCTTCATCAGGGCGTCACGCCGCGTCCCGTGTAACCGCATAAGTTATTCCGAAGGAGGCGCTGACCCGCCACCCGAGCCGATGTTTATTCCCACAAAACCTGCCAAAAAAATTGTGCGATAGCAGCGCTCTGATACACACTGCGGTCGGACACATTTCAGTTATAATAGTAGCAGTAATAATAATAGTAATAATTCAAAAATCAAAGGGTAGCTTTATTTCGCTGCTCTTGGTATATAATTATGGCGGGTACGATCGGGCGGACGAACAGCGGTCAGATGGGGCTGACGGGTGGCGCTGGCGTCTGCTGCAGCGCGCGCGAACGGACCCGCCGCTGTGACGGCATTATTCCCAGCCGGGCTCATGCATAGATTAAACAACAACAGCAGCAGCTCGTGCGGTGCAGCGAGAGAAAGGGCCGCGTTTTATTCATGGACGGACAAATGTATTCATTCATTCATTAATGGACGGCCGAGTGTTGCGTGAGGCCCGAGGCGCGCACCTGCCGGCGCCCCGCGGGGCCCCGCGGCCCGTCACAGCCCACACACCCAGCCGGGAGAGCCCGGGGACAGAGCGTTGATCGGGACGGAAAGGCCGGGCCGCTGAAGTGTCTCGCAACCTGTGCCGCGGGGGCCGCGGGGGCCGCGGGGCGCGACTCGCGGATGTATCCCCGGGCCGCTAGGGGAGGGATATAGCCAATCTGGTATAACATTCACCTCGACGCCGACTCCGGCGCGGCGCGCCTCCGGAACGTGCGGGCAGGCAGAGCTGGCAGGCCGAGCCGGCAAATGCTATTGAATCCTCTCTCCGTCTCTCTCTCTCTCTCTCGCTCTCACACCCGTTCCCTCCCCCTCGCCCCGTCACGTCTTCCGGTCTCTGTGCCTTTTTCCGGTCACCGCCTTCTCCACTGCCAGTCTTCCTCCTCCAAAGTACTTCCTCCTCCCGTCTCCTCCTCCCTTTGCTTCTTGGAAAATCAACGCTATTTCGGTCGGGGTGCCCCCTTCTCTCCAGTCCCTCCTCGTCTCTCTATCGTCCTCTCCACCTTCCTCTCTGATCTCTACCGCTTTCCTTCGTCCCCCATCGATCTGCCACTCCCCGCCGCACTGCTCCTCTTTCCTCGTGTGGTGTCCTAGTCCATTTTCCATGTTTCCTATAACGCACGCGTGAGCCTTCTATTCCACCTCCTTCTGTTTTAACCTCGAAGGACCCCCCCCCCCACCCCCTTTCGCCTTTTCTCTCCGTGTTCCGCCCCCAACACCCTCCCTTCCTCCACGGACTCTTTCCTCACACCAGCGCCATCACTTGGCGACACTCAAACTCGAATCTATATAAAGCTCTTGGTGAAGGGGGGACGGTACTACTGACGCTACATCAATCAATTACCCCCCCCCCCCCCCCTTCCCTCCCTTCCCGCCCCCCAAAAACGCCTGTCCCCCTCCTCTCCCAGCGGCAGCCGGGCCATTCGTCTACGCTCCATTTTAAAACGTGTCTAAAAGAGGACTTAACAGTCACAACTTTGAGGGAATCAATCACGCTGCTGCGAGGGAGGGTTCTTTGCAACCCTCCCCCCTCCCCCTCCCGCCCTCCCCACTCCCCTCCCTCCCACTGTCCCCTCTCGAGCTGTTGCGTCTGCGTCCCGGGCGGGTCTCGGAGCCCCTGCGACACAGAGAGAGAGAGATAGGCCCTGGTCTTCGAAGAAGGGCAACAAGGAGACTTTCCTTCCCTCAGCTTAATAGTACTTACTTCTCAATTTGATGATTTAGTCCGCCCCACTTAGGCTGATTGCAAAAAGGGGTGGGGGTGAGAGAGATAGGTAGGAAGGGGGGGGGGGAGAAAGGGAAGGAGGAAGGGTGAACCGCAGGAGTCCAAACAGGAGGGCGGCGGGCACCAGCAAACAAGCGCCTTGTTCCACCACTTTACTCCGGATAAAGGGGAATAGCTGGATAATGTGGCCGGGTGGTCACCGAGAGCCGTGCGCCCTCTCTCTCTCTCTCTCTCTCTCTCTCTCTGTCTCTCGCTCGCTCGGCGCCCCTTTGTGGGTCGAGGAGACGGTCAGGGCGCGCTTCACACCTATGGAGCCCCCCCGTCCCCTCTTTTCCGGTGTACTGTACTACCCCCCGCCCCCCCCGAGTACTACACGCCGCTCGGTAGTTGTGCGTCGGCGACAAGAGCAGCGTGCTACTGTCCTTGTGTTGCTGCTCTGCTGCCTCCCCCCCCCCCCAACCCTCTCGCTCCCTCGCCGCGTCTTGTCTTTGTCCGTTGCCGAGAACACAGCGGGTGGCCTGCGGACTCTGCCGCCGCCCTGCGCACTGTAACCCCACGCCGCCGCCGCCGCCGCCGCCGCCGCCGCCGCCGCTGGTGCGGTGCCGGTGCGGTCCGCCTGCGCCAGTGATTGTGTTGACTTTAGTGCAGACTGATGAGCACCCGCCCCGACGGACCTCTCACTCGCCCCGTCTCTGTCCGTCCCTCTCGCACGCTCCGCGGCGGGAGAGGGGTGTTTGACCGACCGCCGCCCCCGCCGCCACCGCCACCACCGCCGCCACCGCCGACCGCCGCCGCTCTGAAACGGGCGGCGCAGTCCGGCCACCGTCAGCAGCAACTCGTCGCGGGTCGAGAGGCGCCGCCGCCGCGCCCCCGTGTAGGGTTGTAGCACAGTGCTGGAAACTAGGGTTTCTAGTCACGAAAATTTCGGAAAAAAAAATTAAGGTTTCTAGTCCTGAATTTTCTGAAAAGAAATATCAAAACTAATTCAGAAAATTTTACAAGTTTTACAAGTTCAACAATTTCGGATTTTGATCACTAATTTGAAAAATTCTGGAGCTCCAAAACTGGAAACCCTTTGGAAAACACTGATGACCACGCATCAGCACTGTAGTTACAACAATAAAAACAATTCAATGGCGTATAGCGTGATTTTCAGTAAAAGCGTAATAAAACAATGAAATAAGTCCTTAAAAAAATCCATCCCCGAAAGGAGTGTCTGATCTCATTCCCTTCATCGCTCACTTTACGCTGCACACACACACACCAAACGGCGTGTTATTATTAGGCGGGACCGGCCAGCGTTACTGCACCCCGGCAACATGGTAATAGAATTCCGGGCCGGCCGGGCTGGCCGGGCTTGCTGCGCTGCTGACGTCCCATTGGTTTCGGATCTCGGCCGGTCCAGCCCCTGGTCCAGCCGGCCGCCGGCCCCACCCCTGCCCCGCCCCCGGCCCTCTCCTTCTCCCTCACCGCCGCCTCGCCGGCGCCCTCCTCTTCCGTTCAAACGGCCCGACAGAGCAATAAAGCTTTTTGTTGATACATTATCATCACGTGCCATTGAGGGCCCCGGGGCGGGCGTGAGCCCGTGAGGGCGGGGCGGGGAGCCGCAGGGGGCCGCGGCCCGGCGGCTTCCGCCCTGCTTCCGATGAGCGCCGCCACGCCACCTCTCACTCTCTCTCTCTCTCTCTCTCTCTCTCTCTCTCTGTCCTCTCCCTCCCCCCCTCTCTCTCCGCCCTCTCTCTTTCTCTTTCTCTCCCTGGCCGGGCAGCAGACGGATTACGCCGTCGCTGTGAAGGCTGCAGCGTCGGCTCTCTTGAAGCAAGTCCATGGGGGTTAGGGTACTTTTCAGCTCCCGTTGCCGATACATTCCCGCGCTCCTTTCGTCCTCGCTTTTCTTCAGCCGGCGAAGACCGATTTTCAAAATACTCCCCTGTATGGCCCACGAAACAAAGGTCTCATCACAGCAAACGGCTCCTGCGTACGGTTTCTATAGTCTCGAAATTTTCAGAACAACTGGAATGTTTCAGGAAAAAGACGAAGTTTTCAGAACGTACAAAGTTTCAGTCCTGCGGATTTTCTAACTGTGATGGCAGCTAGGAGGTGTCGCGCCCGCGTCGGGGCGTGGCAGCGGACGCGTGGCTGTCGCCCGCTGCCGCCGCGCGCGGTCCCTTGGGAGGCCGGCCGCACCGGACGTCTGATATGCCCCGGCCGGCCGAGTGGAGCCGATGGGACGGGAGAGGGGTCAGCTGGGCGGCATAGCCGCGGCAGCCACCTGCTCGGGGACCCCTCCCGGCTGTGCTTCTGCCCCGTGCCTCCGATTTCCCCCGCAGCGCAGCAGCACCAGGAACGCGCGCTTCCCCAAAGTGGGCATCGTGCGACAGCAGTCACCGGCCGTACGCGCGCAACGCCCGGCGCCATTGCTAGGTGCACGCCGGGGACCGACGGTGGCCGACGGTGGCCGACGGTGACCGACGGTGACCGACGGTGGCCGACGGTGGCCGACGGGGACCTGTGCGCGGGCACTGCGGCGAGCTGCCTCCGCAACGCATGTCGATCCGAACGTTCCGGGTCATCAGCGACCCCGCAGCGGCGCAGCGCTGCTCAGTGCGCAGCGACCATGGGGCGTGGGGGACCGGCACCCCCCCCCCCCACCCCCACCCCCGGCGAGCTCGCTAATGTGTGACTAACGCCCGCGCAGCGGCACGGCAGCGGCACGGCCTCCGCGCGTAAATCAGCTACCGTCAGGCCTCACCTAACGCACCGCCTGGGGTTGCTAGTTCCGAAATTTTTAAAGAAACTCGGAAACTTTTCGAAAAAATTGTGAAATTCTCTGAAATATTATGGCTTTCTTTTACAAAACTTTTCTTGGAATTTTCTTGAACATTGTCTTGACAAGTAACTTGAAATTTTCTCAAAATTTTCTTGAAATTTTAGGGACAAGAAACGCTACACGGCAGTATACAGCCCACCAAGGCAAGGGCACGGCCATCACGGGCAATCAATACGGGGTAATGCCGCGGCGGCGATGTCGCCAACCACCGCGACGATGAGGGAACCAAGATCCGCGAGAGCCACGCGGCCGTTTGCGCTGTAAACGCAATAAACGGCGTCTAAACGAACAACACTTATCGCAGTGGGAAGGGAGGGGGGAGGTGACCCACGCAATCCGACACTCAGTGTGCGGGGCAGGGTGTGGGACGGAGAGGCGAGGGGGAGGGGAGGGGAGGGGGAAGCGGCCGCACACTGATGCGGCGCAATCATAGACAACACGGCGCCGCGACGCGTGCGGTACACTGCGGCCCTGTAGCGGACCTGTAGCGGACCCGTAGCGGACCCGTAGCCCCCGCTGTGGCCCCCGCCGCTGCAGTCCCCGCAGCTGTAGTCCTTGCCGAGGCGGGCGGACGACACGGCAAATACGCCGTCGCCCGAGCTGGCAGCCGGGCGGCGGGCGGCGCCAAAGCATTAGCATGCTCTGTCGGGGAGTGTGCCCGGAGCCCCCGCCGCCCCCGCCGGGCCCCGCGCCCGGGCGTAACCCCCTCGCAGGGCAAACGACTGCCCCGGCCTCGGCCCCGCAGTCCCCTGGCCACCCCGGCCGCGGCCCCCGTCCACCTGTTTGTGCTCTCGTCCCGCCGGCTCTCCGCGTCGTGCTGCCGCTCCCGGACCAAACCACCGTCTAGCCCTGACAGAGCAGGGCGAGTGGGCGGGTGCAAGAGGGTCCCTCTGTCCTGCAAACTCAAGCGTGATGTGCGCGCAGAAGGGAAAGGAAGGATAAAAATCAAATTTGAGCTGTTCTTATGTTTTATTCTGAATCCTGCCCGTCTTTGCAAACACTAGTCAACATCCTGTAATTCCGCTCGGGCGTGAGGTCCATTTTAAAAAAATGCGCCTTTCCAAATTCTTCTAAAATATTTTTCTAGATTTGAAGACACATTTTTTTCTTATGCAACCCTTCGTTTTGGAGAGGTGGACTGATAGGCCGTGACCGCCGCCTCCCCTCTTCGCGGCCGGGTCCACCGACGTGCCGGCGGCCGGCGGCGGGCGCTGACCGACTCCACTCATATCACCCTGAATAATTCGGGACCGGGAGTTAATATTTGAGCCCGGCTCGCGGACACAGGTCTCGGACGAGTTCCAAACCGCGAGCGGCCCGCGAGGCGGCGGTGGCGGCGGCGCAGCGTGGATCTCATCTCCATTCATATTAAATTGCGTTTCGGTAAACTCTTTTCCTCTCCCCTTCCCGCCTCCCCCCCCCCCTGTTCTTTTATTATTTCGTTTCGCTATCTCACGACTCGGACGCGGCCGGACGGCCGGACGGCGGCGGGGGGGAGGGGGGGGGGGTGCAGGGCGCCCGGCCGGACGCGGCCCTTTCTCCGCCTATCGCGGCGAATTCGAGAAACGGCGGGGAGGACATCGGCAAACAACATCCAGCCCCGACATTATCATTTCGAGCCGCGCGACAGAGAGCGGACCGAAGATCAGACCGGAGAGCGGACCGAAGAGCAGACCGGAGAGCGGACCGAAGAGCGGACCGAAGAGTGGACCGAAGAGCGGACCGGAGAGCAGACCAGCTAGCGGACCGGAGAGCGGACCGGAGAGCAGACCGAAGAGCGGACCGGAGAGAGCGGACCGGAGAGCGGACCGGAGAGCAGACCGGAGAGCGGACCGGAGAGCGGACCGAGAGACCGAAGGACCGGAGAGCAGACCGAAGAGCGGACCGGAGAGCGGACCGAAGAGCGGACCGGAGAGCGGACCGAAGAGCGGACCGAAGAGCGGAGAGAGCGGACCGGAGAGCAGACCGGAGAGCGGACCGGAGAGCGGACCGGAGAGCGGACCGGAGAGCGGAACGAAGAGCAGACCGGAGAGCGGACCGGAGAGCGGACCGAAGAGCGGACCGAAGAGCGGACCGGAGAGCGGACCGAAGAGCGGACCGGAGAGCGGACCTGCTAGCGGACGGGCGCTGTCCGTCCGATGTCGCCGCCGCGGCTATTTATCTTCCCCCCAAAACTTTGCCGCCGCTGCTGCGTGAAAGCTTCGTCTTCGTCGTCCTGGAAGAAAAGTAATGCGTCGGTAATGGTAATACGGGAATCATTTACATGGTGAGATGACGTGGGTATGAAAGAGGCAAGGGGACCGGCACGGGCGGCCGTGGGACCGGGCTGGCAAAATGAAATAGATAAAAAAGGAAAAGTTTCGTCCCGCGTTATTTCAGTATTTTTTTTTCGTCGTCGCGCCGGCGCGTGCGATATTCGATTTTTGTGGGCGGTCGGGCAGGGCGGCGTCCCGCGCCGTGACGTGGCGTGTCTCTCTTCTCCCCGAGTCGTCGCCGACCAAAACTTTGACTTGTCGGGTGCGTACAAAAACAGCCCGCCCCGCCTCGACAGGTCAGGAGGGGGGAGAGGGGGGGGGGGTTGGGCACAGGGGCCGAGCAGGGGCGGGGCAGGGACGAGGGCGGGGCAGAGCGCGCTCTCCATGCCGGAAGACTCGCCAAGCTTCGGAAGTTGAGCGGACGAGTGGATTACAGAGCCGGCCGGACCGCGGGCACGAACCTCCGCAGGGAACCGCAAGTCCAGTCTACGCTGCCCGGACCCGGCCGTCGACATAGTAGTGCCCCATGTGAATAGTCCCCCCGGTCCGTGGCTTAGTAACGTTACGCTTTTTCGAGAATTTCAAGGCAAAGTCCCTGCTGACCCAGTTTTCAGAAACTGAAGCGTGCGGTCCATCATCGTTCGCTTGAAGCACAATTATCCGCGGACCACTCACACCAATCGCCCGCGGGCACCTCCATGAGGCATTTCCAAAGCGACAAGGGTTTCTAGCAGTCCCGAATTTTTCAAAAAAAAAATCGGAAGTTTTTAAAAAATATTTTTAATTTTTGACGAAAATTTCATTGAAATTTTCGGACCTAGACAAGAAATTGTGTCAGTCTCTTTGGAAATACCTATTGGCACACAAGCAGCCGCAGCGCAACACGGCAGCGGCGGCGCAGCAGCAGCAACGCGCGGGGAGCCAGCGGAGCCAGCGGAGCCAGCGGAGCCAGCGGGGCGCCGCCATCATCGACATCGACCGCCATCGGCGTAATCCCGGGGATGAATCCCGCGGGGATGAATCCCTGGGATGATGAAGTTCCGCTCAGCGCCGGGCTTACCTCAAACAATGACACAGTGGGCCTGGCTGCGGCGCCGCGGCGCTGCGCGGCTGGGTATCGGCGCCCGACCCGCCCCCCCGCGGCCCCCGCGGCCCCCGCCGCCCCCTGCGCGCCACGAGTGGCATGCACACATCCTCTGGCTGCGCTCCCCGCCTCGCGGAACCGGCAGCCGCGGAACTTATGTGTGCTGCCAGGTGTGGGGAATGCTGGCGCCGCCGTGAGGAGCACAGAAGGGTCTCGCGGCCCAGAAACTGTTCACTGAAATCGAAAGATAAACTCGGAAGGACGCGTGTGCGTTAGGGAACAGAGCATGCCCGCGTGAACATTCCAAGGGTGGGCGGGCGAGTCGGCATGCGCCGCGACGTGAATCGTACCTACAGTTTTTAAACACGAAATTTTCAAACAAAAATCCGAAATTTTCGGAAAGTTTATTTAGTTTTCTGAAGTATTATCGATTTTTTTCGATAAATTCTTCTTAATTTTCGGGACTGGAAACCCTAATCGTACTCTACCTATTGGTATAAATCATTGTTCATCGTGATTTCATTTTCGCCATGCACGTAAACCTTTGAGCATCTCAATATCCGCATGCACCCGTTTCGTTTGTTTGCCTTAATTTGCGCCGCAGATGCGTGGAAAAGGTGTCCACTTCCTGCGCAGACCGTATCAGCGCTCATGAAACATCACCGCAACTGAAGTTATTTGTCGAGAGTGGATTTGTACGTGGCTCGGAATGCTATCAACGCCGCGCGTCTGCACGCCGAGCCACTCCCCCGCGAGCAAAAAAATAATAATAATAAATGTTGGCTGCCTCTAAACTGTGTATATCACCAGGCCGGGCTCAGCGCCCATCCATCGGAGCGTTAGTTCATTTTATTTTCCCATTTTTCGCGTTTTTTTTTCTCTTCTTTTGACCTCGCTTGAAAGCAACGCGGGAAAATATGATGCAGTCTATTGCAGCATGCGGCGCGGCCCTGCATAATATTCCCATCGACACCATGTAAATCCCGGTGCGGCGCCGGCGGGCTTCGGCTCCGAGTGGACCTTCCGGACAGTGAAATCCTCTTTCAGCCCCCTTAAAGCACCACGCTGGTGTGGCCACGCCCCGCGCACGCCCCGCGGGAAACAACAAGGCTCGATGACTCATGCTATTGTCCGCGCCGCTTCCCGTCAGAGCGGGCGGCGCCGCGGCCATCGCCCGGCCACCACGCTGCCCCGCGACAGCGCCACAGTAAACGAAACTGCAATCGCGAAACGAATCGCGCCCGATCAACGCACGCGCAGCTCTCTCAGTTAATGGAAATAATTTGATTTTTTTTTCCGTCTCAAATCCTTGCTGACGCTCTCTGTAAAACACTTGGCTGTGTTCAGTGCTGCAATCTAACGCGGCGAATTAGCTGCCATTTCCTTCCGCAAACTACAATCGTCGCATTTCCCTTGAATATTCTTTTTTTGCAAAACGAAATTGTCATTTCAGTTTATTTCTGCGGTAACAAAAGCATTCGCAGAATGCAGAGGAGCAAGGGTGCGCCAGCTGGGGACGCCGCCGCGGCGCGGCCGTCTGCTAAGCAAGTAGGTGCGAAACGGAACGGCGACAAAGGCTGAATAGGAAGGCCGCCGGGCGGGCTGTGTGAGGAAAGGTGGGAAAATTGGGAGCCGCTGACACTGCGTCCAGCAGCTGGCGCCACCTCCCTCCCCCTCCCTCCCTCCCCCCCTCCCTCCCCTCTCTCCCCTCACCCCCACTGCTACAGCACAAGGGAGAATCGGCTCCCTCTTTTCATAAACAAACAACAATCGTTTGCGGGTTTTTTCCCCGCCCTAGCGCGAGAAAGAGAATGAAAACAGGAGGTTGTGCTATGACGAAGAGAGCAGGAGAGAGAGAGAGAGAGAGAGAGAGAGAGAGAGAGAGAGAGAGAGAGAAGGAGGGGGGGGCTGCAAAGCGGTCCAGAATGCTGTTCTCACGGAAGCTCGGGGGGGGGGGGGCGACCTGTTGTCCATTTTGGGGGAAACACGCACAGGGCCCGCGTCGCGCACCGCCACGCGCCGCCACGCGCCGCCACGCGCCGCCACGCGCCGCCACGCGCCACGCACAGAGTGAACACGATCCCGGCGCGCGGGGCCCATTCACAGTTACTTATCGTCCCGTGGAGGGCCGGCCGAGCCACGGGCTGCGCGGCAGCGGCGGCGGCGGCGGTAGTGGGCGCGAATAATGCAGCCTAAAACACAATAATGCTCTTCTAAACTCCCACAAAACCCTTTTGCGCTTCGGTAATGTGAGTCGCGCGGCGGTGCGTGTCTGCCGCCGCTGTGTGTGCGGCGGACCGAGGCGGGGCGTCCGCATCCGCCGTAATGCGGGTGTGGGACAGCGGCGGCCTGCCGGAGCAGAGAGTAAGGCAGCAGCCGTCATCGGAGTACGGCACCCGACGGAAACACCTCCAGTGTGGCGAACACCTAAGAGAAAGAGACGGGGAAGAGGGTGGGAGAGTGGGGTGGGTGGGTAGAGAGGAACGCACTCGCGCGCGCGAGGTACCGTTTTGCTTATTCATTCGAAAAAGGCGTGAACAAGTAATGAGTAACGGGACGGAGGCGGCGCGGCGCGGCGCGGCACGGCGGGGTGCGGCCGCGAGCAGCGACGGCAGCGCCAGCGCCCGCGGCGGCGAACCCCTCAATTATACAAGGCGTGGGGGGCAGCGCTCGCGGGAGCAACCCCCGCTGCGGCCCCGGAGCTCACAGAGGGGGCGACGTGTGCGATTCGGACCGGGTTCGAATGGCGCGGGTGCGCTGGCTGTCAGGGCAGGCTTAAAACCGGGATCGAGTTGAGTGTCTACGAAGAGTGAAGAGCATCGCCAACGCAGTGGGCGTCAGCCAAGGAGGCCGCGGGCGGGGCCGGGCCGGAGGCAGCCGGAGGCCGGCGGCACGCCCCGGGCGCCAAGTCCTCCCCCCAGACCCCCCTGCCCCCGCCAGCTCAGCCCATCGCACCGCGGCGCCCAACAAGCTGTTGGCTCGGTTCGGAAAGTTGTGTAAGCCCCGTGTACCTGGTGCCTCGGCGGCGCTGGGCCCGCGGCCCCCACGCAGCGCCCGCGCAGCCCCCCGGGGCCCCGCAGGGGGCGATGGTTAAGCCCTGCAGAGCCACCTGCTACGGTAATTAATTGCCTAGATGCGGCAGATGCCGCCGGGTGGTGGCACCGGGGGGCGGCGCCGGGTGCCGCGGGCCAGCCAACGAGGTAAAGAGTGTGCAGCCCGCCCGCCCGCCCCGACCCCCCGCCCCGCCGCCCCGCCCGCCCCGCCTGCAGCCTGTAATGCGCACGAGATTGATGGTGATAAGCCAGCCACTCCGCTGCCGGCGTCATCTTCTTTTGGCCCCCGCGACGGCGACGCCAACGCCGCCGCTCCGCTCACGCGCCCCCGTCTCTCCCCCTCTCTCTCCTTCCCTCTCTCACTCCCTATCTCTCTCTCTCTCTCTCCCTCTCTATCTCTCTCTCTTACGCACACACACACATACACACACACACACACACACACACACACACACACACACACACTTCCTTTTCCATCTCCCGCCATCCCTCAACCACCACCCGCGCGTTCAGCCAGATAGCTCCGTCTCTCTCACACCTCCTCCGGCAAAACATCTGGAACTCTTTGTCGTGCGCCTGCTCGAGACACGCACACACACACACGCGCGCGCACACACACACACCTGGAGTAATTAGCGGGGGAAGTCACTCGCATTAGGAAGAAATAAGGCCCCTCCGGTGCGGCTCTCACTTGTCGTCTGCCGCCCCAGGCACACTTTCTCTGGCTGTCTCTCTTTCTCTCGTGCCCCTCTCCTGTCTCCCTCTCTATCCCTGTATCTCTCTGTCTCTCCCTCTCGCACCAGACAAAACATATTAATTGTCTCACGAGCCGAAGAAGTGCAGTTGAGTGCTTCTTAATTGCGACGCGCTTGTATTGTGCATGGGAGTGAGTGAGAGTGATGCCTCTCCTCTTCCTCTCTCTCTCTCTCTCTCTCTCTCTCTCTCTCTTCGCTATTAAATGTGTGAAGAAATCTATCTGTTACGGAAATGGTACAGCGATTCTCTACCAAGATCAATTCCAGCATTTAGTTTCCCTCCCTGTGTCTCCGCGTCTTGTGCGGGGGATCATTGGAAAAAGGGAGGAGGGGAGGAGGGGGGGGGGGGGAACGGGAATCCTATTGTGGGCAGCGGTGGTGAGGGGGGCACACGGACTGCAGGCTGGACAATCTGAGGAGGATCGTCCATACGGAGACAGTCTCTTTGTTTTCCCCCTCCCCTCTCTCTCTCTCTCTCTCTCCTCTTTCCTTTACGACTGAAATCAATGAAAAAGAAGAGAGAGAGAGAGAGACAGAGAGGGGTGGGGCAGAGCTTTGGATTGGTTAGGGCAGGGGGAAGGGGAGGGTCGGTGCTGAGAGGGCCGTGACCTCAGCAGAGCCGCGCCGGGTCCGGTCGACATTGGCCCTGCTGCTGTTTTACTGAGGATGCCGCGAGGGTAACCTTCTGAAGGCATTGACACACGGCAAGCAGAGCTCAGGTGCGCCGCTGCGCTGCGAGACCCTCCCCCCACCCCCTGTCCTTCTCCTCTCTCTCTCTCTCTCTCTCTCTCTCTCTCTCCTCTCTCTCTCTCTCTCTCTCTCCTGCTCTCCTACTTACGTGAGCCCACCAAGCTCTGTGGCCGCCTCTAGGAAATAAAGGGCAACCAGCAAGCAAGCGCAGGGAGGGAGGCAAAAAAAAAAAAAAAAAAATTGGGGGAGCGGAAAAAAAAAGGAGAAACGTGCGTCCGTGAGTATTGGATTTTGCCGCTGTAATCGGAGCAAAATTGGGAACCGGATACGCGCCGCGTTCGCTTCCGTTTTCCGATGCCAATGCACGCCGCTCCGTGAACAACGTTGCGCCGGCCACTGCTTGCTACGCCCCCCTCCCCCCCTCCATACCCTCTCCTCAACGGGAACTTTACCACCAGCGATCATCTCTCCCCGCCTTCAAGTGCGCGCGCGCGTGTGTGTGTGTGTGAGTGTGTGTGTGTGTGTGTGTGTGTGTGTGGATGCGGGCGCGCGCATGGGAGACCGCACGGAAACATATTGATTATCCCCATTATCCCAGCCATTGCCTCCCATTGTGCCGGCCGCCGCCACTCGACGCATGTGAAAGGGACACATCATCATAGAACGCCCCGGCGGCCCGGCTCAAATCACCGGCCATTCAGGCGGGAAATTAAAATGGGAGCAGATCGTTTGCGAAAACAACGAAAAAGGCAGAGATAACACACAGTTTTTTATGTGTGGACGAGTTGTGGCGGCGGCGGGCAGTTGCCGATCAAAGCCAACGCTCTGCATGGTCCTTCCACAAGGTTGCTTTTTCTTTTTTATTTTACTAAACTCCGGCAAAATGGTGAGATGCGAATTCCTGCATCATGGGGTAAGTGCTTTGGAGTGCTGGTGCCCCGCTAAACGTACCCGTCGCCATGTCGCAGCGGTAAGCGCGCGTTTTTTCATGTCCAAAAATGTTTCGCCGCACCCGCCCCCCCCCCCCCCCCCACCTCGCCGAGCGTGACGTGAAAAGCCGAGAAGAAGACGAAGCCGGCTGGGCAGGGCGGGGGCCTCGGCGTTTACTTTATTTAGGTCCGCGAACGTGCATCTCTCTCTCTCTCTCTCTCTCGCTCTCTCTCCCTGCCCGCGCACACACGCATACATGCAGGACGCACACAGAGGTACGTGTCCACAGAGGCATGGAGAGAGAGAGAGAGAGAGAGAGAGAGAGAGAGAGAGGGAAGGGGGTTGGGAAGAGCAGAGCAGAAGCAGAAATGGAGTCGACGTGAGTGGCGGGAGGTTGACATGATTCACAGCACGACCTCATAATATATTCCTGGAGACAGCGGGCGGCTTGGCGGTGGGCGGCGAGTTGGCCAGGGCAGGGAGTGGGGGGGGGGGGGTTGTAGGGGGGGGGGGGGCACGCTGGGGTGGGGGAGGCCCCGCGTGTGCTGGGGTACAGGGGTAACGAGAGCGGGCACGGCGCGAGGGCGCGCGGCCCGAGTGCGACTGTGTGGTCCAGGTCGCCCCCTAACCCCTCCCCCCCCCCTTCTCCCTGCCCCTCTGCCCTTGGATGACATGGCGGGGCCACGGAGGGGCACACGCGGCCACGCAGTAACGAGAAGGGACCCCCCCAAGCCACGCCGCTTCTGATTAGGCCGGGCCGGGCTGGGCGCACCTTTTGTCCCGCGCGTCCTCTCCAACCGTCACACTACTGGGAAGCGAGGGGGGAGTGAGAGGAAGGGAGACAGAGCGAGAGAGAGAGACAGAGGGAGCGAGCGAGAGAGAGAGAGAGAGAGAGAGAGAGAGAGAGAGAGAGAGGACGTGTCGCGGCCCTCGAGGCCCCGCCGCAGGTGTCCGCGGCCGTGCCAGCGCGCTGCTATGACAACTGTGTGCAATTCTCCTGTTTTCATCCCCACTTCAGAACGTTCGTATACTTTTGCGTTTGGGAAGGATTTGATATATTTAAAAAAAGCCTTATTTGGATCGAACCGAAACACCGTTTTTCTACCCGGACGTAAAAACTAACAAAGAAAAAAAATCACGGAAATTTCGTATTGAGTTTTTCTGAAAGTTCTGTAATTTTTCCGAAAATTTCTTTGAAAATTTCGAGACTTCAAACCCTAGTTTAGTCTCGAGTCCGGGTGCGTGCGTCGTCGTCGCCATTCAGGGGGAAGGGGAGGGGTCGGGTACAATTGCCCACACTCCCTGAGGCCCTTGATAGTCGCTCGAAATGTAGGTGACCCGCACTCCGTCCCACCTGCAGACGGGCGAACAGCGGGACGTTGTCCCCACCCGGCCGCCCCTGGAGCCGCGTTCTCTGCCGCCGGCGTTGCCGCACCGCGCCGCGGCAGCTGCCGCAGGGCGGCGCAGAGCCCATAGAAGAGCCCCGCCGGCCGCCACTTGTTGCAACGTGGAAACAATTAAACGATTCAGGGCGCGCGGCGCTCAGTGCCGACGGCATTAGCACGGCGCACTGCAGGAGTCGGCCGGCCTGCGAGGCGCCGTGAGGCGCCGTGAGGTAACCCGGGCGGGAGACCCGCGCTGCAGTGCCGGGCCGCTGCAACGGCGCGGCAACAGCACAGGAGCGCCATAATGAGGAAATCACCGTCCAAATTACCACGTTTTTCAGAAGTACGTTGCCGCGGATTCCGCCGCGCGCGTCGGGTCTGCAGCGACCTTATTCGCGATTAGCGAGTGCAAAAGGGCGGTGGGCGGCTCGGACATGTGTGAGACGCTCTTTATAATGCCAAGGGGCGCAACGAGCGGAAAGGGGCCCGGCGGGTCCGGCAGGCGGCGGGCCGGCGGACGTACACTGACCCCGCTCCTCCTTCCACCTCCTCACTCTCACAAAAATTCTCGAGGCGAACCGACGACGATAGGCGGGAACGCGCGTTTCTCCTCCGATTACAGACGATAATAATGGCAGTGACAAGGGCGATGGGGCCCGCGGCCCAGGTAGCCCGGGCCGCGCTGTCAGGCCCCATCCCTACCGCCGCAGCTATCTCGCAATCCGCCATCGGAACTGGACCGGCGCCCAAACCACCCGCCGCTCTCTCTCTCTCTCTCTCTCTCTCTCTCTCTCTCTCTCTTTCTCTGTCTCTGTCTCTCACTGACTTTCTCTGACTATCTCTCTCTGTCTCTCGCTCGCTTCGTCTCTTTTCCCTGCCAACTTTTTTTTATCAGCCTTACCAACTGTCCCTTGTCGTTCCTCTGCCTTGCCCGTCATCTTCTTTGCCATGTCTTCCCTTTCTCGACATTTTCTCTCACTCCCTATTCTACGAAGACTCCATTTTCTCCGTAGACATTCTGCTGTGTCCCGACTGCGACCCCCCTATATTTCACACGTACACAAACGCAGTCGCGCTCACTCAGAATAAAGCGTTTCCAACCCGCGGAGAGGTGGGCGGCATCCTGTGCGCGGCATCACCTTGCATATTATCGGTCTGGGGCTCCGCTCACGGACTGCGGACGGTGGCGCCATGCTCTCGGAGGGGCCACCACTTTCCCAGAGTGCCGCCGCCACCACCACCGCCGCCGCCGCCGCCGCCGCCGCCGCCGCCGCCGCCGCCCGCCAGACCAGAGGTATCCGATGGCGGCGAGGACGGGCCAGGTCGGCGCGAAGGTCGTTCTGCACTCCGGGAGGTGCGGCGGACCAGCGGCGGCCACCCTCAAGGAGAGTGGTACCTCGTACCGCCGCGCGCCGTCCCGAGGGCGCTGTTCGCGGGCGGCCCGACCGTCACCGCGCGGTCTGACCTCGCAACGGTGCCCTTGCATGCGCACATACCAAATCCCGAAACCGAAAGAATTCAGAAAAGAAACTTTTGTTTGGCAGGAATTAGATAAAATAGGCTGGACACTGAAATTGTTGTCATGCAATTGGAAAGCTGAATAGCTTATCTCAGACAAAAATACAATAAAATAAAAATAAATGGACACAAAAATATTTTCCTCCTGGTCTTTACCACATCTGCTATCGGTATGAAGACGGGAGGTTCCACAAACGTTCCTCCTCGCCGGGGCCCGGGCTGCCTTCGCGTTAGCATACGCGATGCGCGCATCATCAGCGCCAGAATCATCGTTGCCGCGTCATCACCGCCGTCATCACGTATGCCGCATCATTATGAGCGGCGCCGTACACTCCCCGCGCCGCCGCCGCCGCCGCCGCCGTCGGGTCAACTCGATGAGGAGGTGCGCGGGCGGAGCGGCGGTGCCTGCAGCCGCCGCCGACACGCTACGGCTGCCACGGCTGCCATGGCCCTCCCGGGAGCGATCCGTCGACAAGGGCCTCTGCCTGCCCTCCTACCTTCCACACGGCCATAAATTGCCATTTATCGAGCGTGGATCCCGCGCGTGATGCAGGGCCCCGACGACGGGCGGCGACGGCGGCGCGGCCCCGGGGCCTCCACCCCCGGGGCCTCCGCCCCGCCAGAGGCCGACGCAACAGCGAGCAGCGCCGGCGGCGGGCGCCTGACGAGGCCGGGGTAGGCAACGCGCGAGCCGCCGGGCCGCCGCCCTGCCTACCTCCCAGGGGGATGACGGGGGGGGGAGACTCCGGCTCCACCGCACGCCGCCGCGGGGTCGTTGTCTGCGGCGCCCGCGCGGAGAGTTATGCGACCGGCGACGCCGCCGCCGTCATCGTCAAGGCCCGCTTAGCTTTACCGCGCAGTTCGTGACGGAGAGGCCGCTGCCCGCTGCCCCATAACGCGCCGGGAAAGAGTTTCCCGCCGGCACACAGCCCGTGCCTGGGACCGGGTACGTGTACCGGGGCCTCGCCAGCTCCGCACCACGACCAAAGTTTGTGCCGGATTCGGGCGAGGTCAGCGCGCCTCGGCCGCTATCGCACCGGGCCACACCGCCACGGCATGGGGGGCTGCCGAACGGGCGTTTCCCGAGGAGGCCGCCGTGCCAAGGAGGAGGCTGGGGAGGGAGAGAGATAGAAGAGCCGCAGAGGCCAGTGTGTGACGGCCTTCTGCTGACTCGAGGAACCGCGCCGACAACGGATGACAACACTGAAGGCCACCGTCAGTAAGTGGCGAAAATCGATGCGAGAGCGGGGGGCCCCGCCAGAGACTCGAAAGGAGACAGCAGGTGGCCGAAATGTGCGCCGAGATATTTCTGGCGAGCGCGCCCGGCGGGGTGGTGGAGGTCCCCGGGGCGCCGAGGGACGGCGCCGCCCTCGCCGCACTTCCTGGCGGCGGGCGCTAACAAGCGGCGGGCCGCCCGGCGCAGCACCCCCCGCGGAGCCGGCGGGGCTGAACCAAATGCCCCGGCCGGGGTAGCCGAGCAGGAAGAAGGGGTTAAGGCTGACACGGGCCGGCCGCCGGCCTTGGGGCACACCTCGCCGGCCAAAGGCGGGCCGGGGCGGGACGAGGGGGTGCGCGGGCCGGGCGGAGCTGCGGAGCTGCGGAGCTGGGGGTCCAGTGTCCAATACGGCGGGGCCGGCCGGGGGGCCGGCACCCGGGCACACGCTCCGCAGCCGCTTACTCAGCGCCATTAGCAAGGCAGCCTTGGAAGAAGCGGGCGGCCGGAGGGGGCGGCGCGGCGCGGCGCGGCGCTACACCGAGATTATGCAAACGGCGCCGTTGGAAACAAGAAGGCCACCGCCGTCGCCAAAGTACACCGCTAAAGGCGCGCGGGGGGCGTGATCGGGGCGGCCGGCCGGAATCCGTGCGCCGCTTAACAGAAGGGGTCGCGGCCTTCCTCCGGGCCGGCGGCCGCGGGGCCCCTCCGGCCCCACCGGACTCCCGGCCGCGCCGGCGCGCCGGCTGCCGCCGTGTTCTGTTCCACCTCCGCGCTGCTGCTACACGGCAACTTTTGCCCGCGCCGCGTGTTTGCTCGGGCAATCCCGCGCGAGTGCGTCGTCGTCCGAAACGGTTGTTCAAGTCGTTCGGAGGAGCCGTGCGCGGCGCTGGATATTCAGAACAAATACCGCGGGCGCGAGTACCCTAGGCTGGAGACTGAGACCAGGAAAGAGAGAGAGGGAACTGGAGAAGAAGGACCTGTGCGGACAAAAGGAATACATTCGGAGAAAGCAGCGTTTCTAGTACCGAAATTTACAATGAATTCGGACCCCCAAATTCCTCAAGTTATTGGGACTAGGAATCCTAGAAGAGGGCCGATCTCATGGGTGTCTGCTTTTACGTGGGGGTGTTAAATTAAATGGCATGTCTAAAAAACAATTATCGCTATGCGTGCTCGCCGCCGGTGCGGAGGGGCGTCACATAGGGAAAGGGAAGGGTCGACGACGACGTCGCGGGGGGGGGCTCAAAATAAATGAGTGTTGGTACAGTGGAGGGGCGCGGCCCCGCGGGGCCCGGCGGGGCGTGCGCCAGCGTAGCACCAGCGTAGCACCAGCGTAGCGCCGTCACCTTCATTATCCTCATTAAATGATTCACGAGACGGCCTCACGCACGCGCTCGCACGGCTGGGAGCCGCCGCGGGGCCGCCGCGGGGGGCGGGCGGCGTTCGTAGGGCACGCGGCGCGCGCGCGGGGCGTGGGCCGTGGTGATGAGCAGAGTGTTGGCAATCACAATCCACACACTGGGCCCGCAAATTGAATGCCCTGCTCCTTGCACGTCCGCTCTCTCTCTCTCTCTCTCTCTCTCTCTTTCTCTCTCTCTCTCTCGCTCGTACTTCTCCCGTCTCTCTAGGGATTGCAGTTCCGAAATTTTTGAAGAAATATTCGGAAAATATCCAGAATTTTTCAAAAACAGAGATTCAAGATTTTCGATTTTTTTTTTTTTTTAAATTTCACGAAAATTTTTGAGACCAGAAACCTTTCCCCCCCAACCGTCTCTGTCCTTCTCCCTCGTTCGTCTCCGGTACGTAATATGATTTTGGCCCGGTACCCGAGTCACTACTCGTCAGTCATTCCCCGCTCCCCCCGGGCGGCGGCCGCGGACCGCGGACCGCAGGCCGGGGCGCAGGCCGGGCACGCTGCAAACGATGTGGATTGGTAGCAGACGATCTCGCAGCGAGTCTTTTGTTTTATTATTTAAGGCCCGGGGAGCCGCGGCTACGCCCGCCCTGCTTTTGATTTCGGAGGAGCGCCGGCAGGCGGGAGGACGAGCAAGACCTTTCAGCAGCACGGCGCTGCTCCACTCGGCACACCGCTTCCTCGCCTTGCCTGCCGCCGCTGCTGTGGCCGCGGCGGCTGCTGGCCGTGGCACGGGAGATCAGAGATACTCGGGGCAGCCCGCGCAGTCCGCGGTAAAGGCCACCGCCGCCGCAGCTTGTTAGCGCCACCATCGCTGCTACCGCGGCAGCCGTATTCTCCGTCTTTGTCGTGTTTTAAACCCCCATTCGGTCCCGAATTTTTCAGAGGTATCTTCAAAAGAAAAAAAATCCAGAATTTTTCTTAAAAAATAAATTTTAAAATTTTCAAAAAAAAAATCGAAATGTTGGGATTAAAAAAATCTTCTGAAGTTTAGTGTTTCTTTTTTTTTTCAAAAATCTCTTTCAAATTTTCGGGACTCGAGACCCCAAACAGCAGCGGTGGCAAGGAGGTGATGGTCGTGGTGGCTGGCGTCGTGTCGGAGGAGTCCGGGCCGAGCCGGCCGGGCCCACTTAGTGCACAAACTACCCCCGACGCTCACGGGCGGCGGCCCCGCGTCCGATTGTTGTCGCCGCATCCGGGCTTAATTGGGGGTTTAATACTCTGCCAACGACACCCCCTTGTGCCGCGCGCCGCGCTGGCGGGGGGCTTCGAGAGGGCTGACACCACTTCTGGTGCAGCACCCTCCCCCCGCATCCCCGCCTGCGCACACTCACTCCGACCATTGACGGCGGTTCCTTTCGCTGCCTGTAGTGCCTCTCGCATTGCCGTCGCGCACATACCCAGTTTGTTTTCGTGTCGGCGGCGTGTTAATGAGTCAATGAGTCAGTTAATCACCAGAGGATGGACGGGATTACGAACAGTAAAATGTGAAATTTCGAAGAAGAGTGACTCTCTGGCTGCAGAACTTAATGAAGCCCTTCCTCACTCTTTTCCCTCCTTTCTCCCCCCCCTCTCTCTCTCTCTCTCTCTCTCTCTCTCTCTCTCTCTCTCTCTCGCCCCCGCTCGCACACCACCCCCGCCGAGGAACCAATTAGCATCAACACGTATCCAAGCACAAAGTCGAAGCGAGCAGCGGGCGTCGCGTTATGGTCGGCGTGCAGCCAACACGCCATAAGGAACAAGTTGGCAAGGCGCTGCCGGTCGCTGCCGGACTACTCCGCTGTCTGCCCCCCCCCCCCCCCCCCCCCCCCCCGGCACCGCACCGCACAACCAGCGGCGCCGTCGCACCCCGTCACGCCAAGTCACTCACCCTCCCCGACCCTCTCCTCCTCCTCTTTCTCACTCTCACCGGAAATCCGCCTGCAGTGCACCTCGCACCTTACAACGCCAATCACGAACACCCGGCCTGGGGTCTGTCCGCCCCGCCCCGCCCTACTTACCATGAAGGCAGGGCGGCGGCGTCTTTTACTCTTCGCTCTGGGGCTCCATCAGCAGGCAGAGGCAGCGGCAGAGAGCAGCGACAGTTTGTCAACTTTGAACTTGGCGCGGCGCTTCTTCTTTTTTATGCCCTCCTTGTCATCTTTTGCCTTTTCAGTTCTTCGTCGTTAATATTTTTTCTCACAATTTCTCCTTGCCGCGGCCCTTTGCACCGCCAGGAGACGTTCTCGGCGTCAATGACCTACGATTTTTTTCCCTTCTTATACGCGTCGTCAGAGATTTCGAAGGGAGAGAGAGAGGGGCACTGCATTCCCATGTCTCTCTCTCCCCGTCACTTCAGAATCATCTTCTGTCTCCACTGAACCGCCCTTTCATCTGACAATACGGCCATCCATGATTTGAGAGGGAGGGGGGGGGAGTGGAGTGGCTCTTTAGAAGAGAGAGAGAGAGAGAGAGATGGGGGGACGGGGGGATGGGGGATAGGGTAGTTGAAGAAAAGAGGAAAAGTACGCGAAAGAGTCAGTTTTTCCCCCAATCAGGTTGATTGGCAGAGCGCGGCGACTGAGCGAGGCTCAGTGCTGCGACGACGGACCTGGCTGCCCTTCTGTCTCCGTGCACCTTCCTCCTCCTCGCCGGGAGCCCCCGTACCGCGGTGGCGGCCGCGGTCAGCCGCGAGCTGCCGGCCTCCTGATCGTCGTCCTTTCGCTGCTCCTCTCTCATTATTTTCTTCTCCGTGGTGAGCAGACGGGAAGTACCGAGCTCGGGGCATTACCGCTCGGAGCGGGACGCGGCGGCTGCAGTGCAGCGGGGGGCACTGCAGCCGGAGGGAGCATCAGGAGGGGCTGCGGGGGCTCCAGGGCCTGTGCCAGCAGGATTTAATTACAGGCGCAGTGAACAAGCAGCGGCAACCCTTTTGCGCGGGGCGGAAGCATCTGCGGCGGGGCAGCAGCAGCAGCAGCTCGGGGGAGACCTCTGGTCCTCTCGGGTCGAAGAAGGTTTGAAGTCCCGAAATTTTCATAGAACATTTTCGCGAAAAATACTGAAATCCTTTCTCCAAAAAGTAAAAACAAAATTTCGAGAAAATTTTGTGAATTTTTTGTGAAAATTTTGTGAAATTTTCGGAAAATTTTGTGAAATTTTCGGAAATTTTCGGAATATTTTGTGAATAAAATGTCTGGAAATATAATTGTTTTTTTGTCGGCTTGGGTCTGCCGGTCCCCGCGGGCTGTTCCTCGGGCAGGATGGTCCTGCGCCTCCTCGGGCTCCGGGCCCCGGGCTCCGGGCTGGGCGCGCGGCCAGCCCTTGACAAATGCCACGCGTCTGGCAAATGCCTGGATTTAGGGCTGCGCTGGATGCACGGGACGGAGAGCGGCGGGTGGGGGACGCGAGGACCCCCTCCCCCTTTTCCTTTCTCCTTTGCTCCCTCGGGCTACGAGAGAGGCGTCCAAACAGCTAACTCCTCCGGCGCTGTCCAAAAGTTTTGACTTACCGTGATCGGTTCTGAGGAAGATAGGTAATCTATACTCCGTTATTGCCGAAAAGCCATGCGAGAGGTCTTGGCAGCAGCGGAGAAAAGGAAGGGAGGTCGGGACAGAGCGGAGCGAGAAGGAGAGAGAGAGAGCGAGAGAGAGAGAGCGAGAGAGAGAGAGGGTGCGGACCAACCCCTCGAGGGGTTTCCGCCGTGTGTGGCCCCGGTGAAGTAGGAGGGGGAGGATAGTGGGGGGCTTACTAGGATGAGCTTGTGATTGACAGGCGTGTGCGAGGCTGCAGGCCGTCGGGGTATCGCCAACACCCCCCCGGCGTGGCCCGACCACACACGTCGGTATATCGTTCAAATCACGTCCCGAACGCCTTCTTATCCGGCATCACGGGCGTGGAAAAGTTTCTTATCCTCGGTATAGTGTGGTATGTGGAGGAGCAGGCAGTGGGGCACCCTTGTCTTCTCAAAGGTACGTGCGTTGGAGGCTTGCGAACCCACCTTGCTTGCACTGAATCCGCACCGCACATCGTCTCACTGTCTCTCATTTTCATTTTTGTTTTACCATCTGAATAAACGAAATAGGGTTTCCTGTCAAAATTTCACAAATTTTCCGACAATTTCGGTCAAAAAAAATATCCTTGATTTTTTTCTGAAAATTCAGGACATTTCCCCTAAAAGTACCTCATTATGTCAAGTGTCCAGAGAACGCCCGACTGAGCAGCGGAAGCGGCGGCCGCGCGGCGTCCTGCTGCTTCCATTTTATATTTATACATATTTTTCCAGCCGGAGCGAAAAAAAAAAGGGATTTAGAAATGAGGAATGGTTGCGGCGCGGCGGCGCATTGAGCGCGCGCGTCTGTCCGTACAACACGCCGCGGCGAGTGGCGCTCTTCTGGTGGTCGGCGGGCCGCGCGTCTCCCCGCGCCGCAAATGACGCGGAAAAATTGTGTTTGGGAGTGACGGTGTGAAATGAGCGGGCGGCGGCGGCGCGGGCGGCGGCGGCGGAGCCGTCTAAAGCGCCTAGCGCGTGCGGAGGCGGGGGAGTATTCATTCGCTGCCGCGCGCTCCCGTGCACACTGGGAATGCCCGCCTGCACAGTCACCGCGAGAACGACTGCTGGTGTGGTTTTCAGTGCACACACATAAAATGGAAAAAAAATCCATACCTTAAGTTATGTACCGTGTGTATTGTCTCTCCACCCTCAGAACGCCATTCCTCGATTTTCTGTACCACGGAATTTGAAAAAAAAAATATGTTTCAAGGAAAGCGTTTTATCTCCGGGTGCGGCGAGCGCCTGCGGTCGGCGGGGTAGGCCAGCCCGCACGACGCCCGCGTGTCCCGCCTGCCTACCCGACAGGCGGCCCCCGCCCCTGTGCCGCCGCAGTAGTTCAGCAAACGCCTGCTCAGCTCCCACTCTACCCGCACTCCTCCCTAAAAGTAGATTCATTCTATAATTTGAGACTGAGCGGCGGAGGGAAATGCAGCTCGGGGTGGTGGAGAGCGAATCATGGGCCATGAGGAGCGACAGAAACCCGGCGCGGTCTGCCGGCTGCTCGCCGGAGCTTGGCCAAGGGTGACACAACGGGCCCCCTCCCATCACATATACCCCCTTGCTCTCTCTCTCTCTCTCTCTCTCTCTCTCTCTCTCTCGCTTTCTTTGCGTTCCCGCATGCCCACATGCCTGCCTCCGCGTTAAACTCGGCCTGACGTCCCCGACAGGTCTGCTGCCGGTCCGGCCACGCTCCTCTGCCTCTTCTTGCCGGTCGGCGCTCCGCCGGACACTTCCCCCAGAAATGTGTCCGGCCGAGGGTCCGGCCCGCGTCAGGCGGATGAATTAACCAGGCCGAAAGCGGCGGCTCGTGAGCCGGGGGCGCGGCGGCGCACGCGTCGGTGGAACGGCGCCTCATGCCAGCGCCGCCCACTATCATTTCCATACTTTGAAGCCCCGTTTTATCCTTATTTTTTTTTTTGAAGGGCGGCGGGGGATGATGCCGTATCGGCATACTGATAATACGAGTAATAAACCGACTCGCGTCGCTGGAAACAAATCGGATCGCGGCGGGGCGCGTTTTGCATATCGGACTGAGCGCCTCCTGCACGCAGACTTTGGCGGCCTCCGCCGCCGTGCCGCGTCTGCGGGGGGGAGGTAGACGACCAATATTTCTCCCCGGGGCGAGGTGTAACAGAGCGGCTCGGGGGCGCCTCTCCCTCGCCGCCGACACGCTCCGCCGCCCCTCCCCTCCTCTCCCGCTCCTCCCCCGCCCGCCGCGAATGAGATTAGAAAGAGATACCAGACTTTTCCCCCGAGTGGGACCGAAAGGAGGGAGCGGGAGGGGGAGTGAGAGGCGGCGCGCCGTGCTCTGCGGTGAGAGAGAGAGAGAGAGAGAGAGAGAGAGAGAGAGAGGAGGGGGGGGGGGGGTGGACTCGGTCCGCGGAGACGGAGATCAAGTCACCTGCCTTGACGGGACTCTCGGACCACCATAAATCCCTTTCAGGCGGCCGCGGGGGCCGAAACTGTGTCCGGGGTAACGGGGTCAGTCCAGGATGACGATACGAGGCGGGTCAGCGCAGCGCTGAGGAGTCGCCGAGGCTCCAGGAGGACATCGGTCATCGGCGAGGTGTCGTCATCGGCGAGGTCGTCACCGGCGGCGCCCTCCCCCCTCCCGGCCGCGCCACGACGGCCCCGCTGGCTGCCGCATTGTCGCCGCCGTCTCGGAGTAGTCCGCGGCCCTCCCCGGCCGTCCTGTCCCCCGCGGCTCCGGGAGAGGGCCACCCCGCCGGAGGCCCGCCTTCAGCAGACAATGCCTGGGCGACCTAATCAGCGCCACGGAGCCCCCCCAGAGCCCCCCGGAGTCGCACGAGGTGACACGGCTGCCGGCGCGGCCGAGGGAGACTCGCCCCTCTCCGCCTCGCAGGGATACACAGTGATAGACGTTCACAGCGCTGCTTGAAAAAGTAAAAAAAAAAGGGAACTCTTGGTGAAATTCCAACCCTGTAAAAAGCAACCAACAAAAACAACCAACAAGAAAAAAAGAACAGGGAGGCTTGGCGAAAAGTCCGACTCGACAGCGTAAAATAAACCAGGTAAAAAGTATAAACGATGGAAGCGAACTTGCCTCTGTTTCTCCTTCTCGCTCCCGCAACGCCCCCGCGCCTTTCCCCTCTCTCTCTCTCTCTCTCTCTCTCTCTCTCTCTCTCTCTCTCTCTCTCTCTCTCTCTCCCGTTCTCCTTCTCGCTTCCTCGGCGGGCGATTAATCAGCCCTAACGACAAACGCTGCATTCACAGCTAATCAACTCGCGCCACAATGGGGGGCTATTCATCATCGGGGTGCCTCGCGGCGCACCCCCCCCCCCCTCCTCCCGGCCTCTGCTGGTCCCGGTAGCCCTCTCCCGTCCCCCACCTCCTCCCCCGCCCCTGGCCCGGAGAGGCCGCAGGTATCAGCTGCACACACACACACACACACCCCTCACCTGATCTGCCGCGCGGCATCCCTCTGATAACACCCATGTTTTCTCTGCACTTCCTCGCGGCACTTCTGCGGGACGGTGGCGCGTGGTGCGGCCCTTGTGTTATTGGCCGCGGGGGCGGGGCGGCCCCTCACCTCCCGCCTCTTTCAGTCTTCTGCTGGGAATCGGACGCGTGTCGATGGAGGGGCGCAGCAACAACAACGGGACGCGGGGCGCCGAGGCGCTGCCATTGGGCGCTGCCCGTGTGGGCGCCCCGCTGCAGGAGGCCAGCTCCTCGGGCGGCCCTCTGCCCTGGGCTCCGCGGCTCCGCACGGCCCCGCGGCTCCGAAGGGGCGCTCCGCCGCCGGCGTCACGGCGTGACATGCAGAGAGTTGGCTTGTCTGGGCTGCGCCGCGCGGTGGCAGTGTGTGATTGATGAGTGCCGCTGTCAGCGCGCCCCGTGCCGCGCCGCGCCACGCCGCGCCACGCGCAACGCCTCCCCGCCCCGGCCGGCTCCATGCATCATTCATTCAATCCACGGATCCAAAACTAACACAGGCGACGGTCGCGGCGTTGGGGGGGCCGAGGCCGCGGGGAGGGCGGCGAGGGGGCCGAGGACGCCTCACTGGTCCCCCCAGGGCGCTCCCCGGGCGGTACCCACACCCTCAAGGCTGAGCTGTCGTGTACGCTGCCGGCACGGGGTATTCCCGTCATCATTTTTTTTTGTGCCCATTCATTTTGTCTCCCGCAATAACATCCGTATTCATGTTGTAGAGACGTGGGAGGAGCAGCACCGACGCTCGTGGCAGAGCGGATAGGTAGGTGGCATGCTCGACGGGTAATTGAGAGTATGCCGGCGCATGCTTTGCTTCGCGTGAGAACTTGAGCCATGATACGAGCGTTCGGAATTCTCTCTCTCCCTCTCTCTCTCTCTCTCTCCATCTCTCTCTCTCTCTCTCCCCCTCTCTCTCTCTCCCTCTATCCCTCTCTCTCTCCCTCCCTCCCTCTATCTGCTTGGAATGTGTTTTTCGGAGAAGACAGTGCGAGCGTTTGCCTGGGCGTCGCGCCGCCAGCCGCCGCGCCCTCTCGCGGCCGACTCCCACATGAATATTGGATTAAGACGGACACCGCCGCGAGGCTACGGCTCCCCCCCTCCCCCCTCCTCCCCCCCCCTCCCCCCCCCCCCCCCCCCCCCCCCTCCTCCCAATACAACAAACGAGCGCGTGCGGCGCAGTGCGACGCGGGGAGTGGCTGTTCTCCAATCAAATTGTGTGATACACTTTTCCGCGGCCGGTGAAGTGGAGGGGGGGGGGGGGGGGTGCTGTTGAAAAGAGCCGCCGCGCCGCGCTGCCGGGGCGCGCTTTGTGCTGCATGAAAAACTTTGCGCCGCCCGCGCCGCCCACCTCCAAGCCCCTTATCATTGAAAAGTTGCGTCTCAAACGGAATTCAAAAGTTGTATTTTGCCCAGCCACAACAATCATAACTCGCCCGCTTAGGAGGAGGGTGGGAGGGAGAGAGAGAGAGAGAGAGAGAGAGAGAGAGAGAGAGGGAGAAGGCAATGGGATTATCCCACTCCCCGCTCTCCCGTCCTCCTCACAACTTCGCCCCTTTACCGCGCCTCTTCCGTCTCGGATGCAAACTCGCCGTGGGCCTGAAGCAGAGGGGGACAGCAAGCCGCTGGTCAGGGCGACGTCCGAGAAAAAAAAATCACTTGCGGCAACCAAAATTTCGTGACGGTAACTGAATATGCGTTGTTGCAAAGGGGTTTGGGGGAAAAAATCCAATAATTAGTCGCCGAAGGAGAAACTCGCTCTGTTCGGGCTCATAAAGGAAGACGTCGTGTCGGGAAGGAACCGGGAAAAGTCAATCAGGGCGCCCTAAAAATATTGAAATTACGTATTTCGGGTGCGGGCGGGGTTTGAGGCCGGCCGGCCGCCGCGGCGTGTCGGTCGCGTGAAGAGGCCGGGCCAAAGGCGCTCGGCAGCGGCGGCGGCGCCGGGCCTCCGACCTCACACCGGATATGAAGTCTCGCTGGGCGGAGCGGGCGGAGCAGGCGGCGGAAGGGGGAGGAGAGACGCCGCGCCGCCAGCGCCGACGCCTTCCCGGCTGCCACACCTGGCGCGCCATCACACGGTGTCTGACACGGAGGTTCGCACCTGCGGACCTGCGGTGGGAGCAGCTCCCGCCGCAGTGGAGTGGAGGCCCCGCCGCGCCGCCGCGCCGCTACCCGACCCTCCGACCCTTTTCACACGGGGACCGCTGCTTGCGGCGGCGGCCCGATAAATACCGCAGGCGGCGCCCCCCCGCCCGAAACGGCCCATGTGCGGATGAGGCGGCGGTGCTGAGGAGAGAGAGAGAGAGGGGGTCTGCATGCACAGCCCGCGCCTATCGCGCCGTGCGCCGCACCCGCGGAACTTTGGAATAACGAAGCGTATTGTGTGGTCGCGGACCGGAATGGGATTATGAAGTTTCCATACCAGCGAGCGCAAAATAGATGTTTCGCACGACACGCGGTCATGCGGCGAAAAGGGAGGGATACAGCAGGGATAGAGCAGATGCAGATAGACGAATTGGACGCGAAGAAAGAGATGGAGAGAATGAGAAAGACGAATCAATGAGAGAGAGAGAGAGAGAGAGAGAGAGGGGCAGAAATTGAGGAAGAGAGATAGAGAGTGCACACTCCCCGGGCGCTGAAGTATCTGGCCTGCCCTCCATGTCCGGCTGGGTGCAGGCCGTGGGGCCGCAGGGGTGATGCGTCCAGGTGGCGGCGCGGCCCGGTGGCCCGCGGCCCGCGGTGCTAAGTGAATTGAGTGCTGCAGTTGTCGCACGGCTCCGGGCGGCTCCGGGCTGCTCCGGGGAGCGGCGAGTCATTAAAGTAGTTAATGAGCGGGCCACACACAGCAGTGCCAGAGAGAGAGAGAGAGAGCAAAGCCCGTGCCCCGGCTCCCAGGGGTGACGGGAGGGGCGGCGGGGGCCTCTGCGCGGGCCCGCGTGTGGGCGGCGGGCGCTAATTTTATTTCGTGTCCGACAAGCCAGTATTAACGGGAAACCAACACCAGCGAGGAAGGCAAAAAAAAAAAGAAAGTCACTGCGAAAATTTTGCCGCCCAATCGCAGGCTAACCGGTAATTTTTGATTTAAAAAAAAATTCAGTTGTGTTTTATTTATTTTTTTTTTTGGAAAATTTTGGAACTAGAAACTCTAGCGACGGCGAGTGGTACTCGGACACGGCGTGCCCTGTTTGCAGCGGGATCGGCTGCGCCCGGCGCCGCCCCGGGTCGCGCGGCCGTGCGCCACTATTTGCAGGTGAGCACCGCGCCGAGCCCGCGCCGCCGACGGTGGCGTGGTCCGGGAGGAGGGCGGAGCGCGCCGGCGGCGGCGGCGGCGGCGGCGGCGGCGGCGGCGGCGGCAGCAGCGCGCTGTAAAGGACTCTCTGTGACGATGCAATCCCGGTGGCACGTAAAAAATCCCTTTGTGCGACGCGTGGCGTCCTCGTGTGCCCTCGCGGCGGCCACGCTCCCGCGAGCCCGGCTCTGCCGGCTCTGTCCCCCCGCGGCACACACGCGGCGCGGCGCCACACACGCCGTCCTCAGGATGCCGACGGAAACAACGGGGGTCCTCCAGAGCGGCAGGAGCGCCGCCGGCAGCTGCGGCAGCTGCGGCAGCTGCGCCGGGCGCAGCGAGGCGCACGGCGGCGCGCACGCACACGCCTCGCTGGCGGACTGCTGCGAATTAGTGACGGCGCGGAATTTCACCGGGCATTTTTCCGACGCAGGGGGGAATGCTGAACACCCCCGGGGGAGGTCGCTGACCGTCGCTGGCCGCTTCCGTCCCGTCACCGCCGGCCGCCCCCCAGCCCTCCGCGTCAGCGCAACCCCCGCCGTGCTGCACTAGTAGCGTGTGAATGATGGTGGCGGTGGAGGCGCAGGAGGCCTACCCGGGTTTCTAATCTCGAAAATTTAGAGGAATTGAAAAAGAAAAATTCAGAAAAGTACGCAAACTATCCTATTTTTTTCAAATTTGTACTTTTTTTTAAATTCTAGATTTTTTTGCGGGAAATTTCTTGAAAAATGTTGGTACTCGAAACCCTGCGACGCCTATGGAGACGGGGGTGGGGTGGGGCTGGCCGTCGCTCTGCGGCCGCCGGCCGCACCGGACGCCGCCACGCAGCTTGATGAAATTGAAAGCTCCTCGGTCCTATATCCTCTTTGGGCGGCGGGCGGACGCTGCTGGGGGCCCCGGGCCGTGCGCGGCTCATCGGACGTGCATGTCCGGGCCGCTGCGCCGCGTGCCGTGCCGTGCCGCGCTGCAGGGCCCGCGGCCCGGCCGCCGCGGCGCCCGTACCGTACATGGGTCCGCCGGGACCGCCGGGCCGCGGGCTGCCGGCCGGCCGGCCCGCCCCCCATGGGGCAGTGATTGGACACACCCCTCCCCCGGCCGGCAGCCATCAGTCGAACGGACGAGACGAGATGCCGCTCCGATAATTGCGCGGCCAGCCTTGAAATAAGGCTCTCTAAAATTCAATAAAGGTAAGTTTGATCCCGGCGGGCGGCAGGACCTGCCCGCTCCGCTCCGCGCCCGGCCCTCGCTGCCGCGTCCGGCTCGCCGGAGAAAAACAAAAGCGTCGCCTCGCGGCTCCCGGACGGCCGAATGAGCGCCCGAGTCCCCGACGTCGTCGCCCCACCGCCGCCGCCCCGCAGACCGACACTCTGCCGGCCGCGAGTCACTGGAGAGAGGGGTCCTGCAGGATGTATAATTCACGGCGAAAAGAGGGCCGCGCGTCGCTCGGGGAGATCTCGACCGGAGCGGAAACCGAAACCGGAAAATAGGCGGGGCCCCCGTGGTGAAACGCAGTCGAAGTTTTTGGCTTGGAAACTGCTGGCCCAGGGGAAAGGACATGCTTGCGTGTGCGCGCCCGCGAGTCCCCTCGCTGCCCTTACCTGAAGCGAGAGAGAGAGAGAGAGAGAGAGAGAGAGAGACAGGTGGAGAGACAGAAAGAGACGGACACAGAGAGACAGAGAGAGAGAGAGAGGTGGAGGCAGAGACACAGAATCCCCTCCCCGCCCTTCATAAAGAGCTCTGTTATTACGCTGATATGGGTGCTATGTCAGTTTTATGGCATTTTTACTCGAACATGGGGAGGCAGAGCGAGATATGGGAAAGGGAGAGAAAGAGAGAGATAGGTTTATTCGTAGAATGTCGGGATGCGCGCGCGTGCGGCGCAACGTGCGTGTGCGACAGAGAGATGCAGCGAGAGAGAGAGAGAGAGAGAGAGAGAGAGAGAGAGAGAGGAGGGGTGAGGAGGCCGGTGAGCAGGAGAAGGAGCGAAGCAGGAGAAAAAGGAGAGGGGACGACGACGGCGGGGCTCGAGGTGATTCCGCCAAGCCCGTCCGTCACGGGGCAAGACGAGATCCGGAATGAAGGTAATCATTGTCCTTAAGTGGCGCGCAAGCATAGCGCCGGAGGCCGTGGAGCGGGAGGGAGCGAGAGGGCGGGAGGGAGAGGGAGGGAGATGTCTAATCACCTGCTCTCACCCCGGCGACACGCTGACGCAGACGGGGCAGCGCGCGCAGCGCGAAAAGGAGCGGGTCGCAAAGAAGAAGCGGTGATAATGAACGACACGGTCTGAAATGACGCGTCCGTGTCGCGCTGCGAGTCAGCAGCGGCGCACTCCGTGGGGCCGCCGGGCCGCCGGGCCGCCGGAACAATGCACGCCAGCCCCGACCCGAAACCACTTACCCGAGCACTTTTATTCTTTCCTCCAATTGTTTCGGCTGGGCGGCGAACTGCGCGCTAACTGCCGCCGTGCCCGCCGTGCCCGTCTGTCTCTGTCGGGCCCCCCGCGCCGGGCGCGGAGCGGGTGCGACGGAGACGGCAAGACGGCGGCGGCGGCGGCGGCAGCGGCGGCGGCGCTTCCCTCCACGTAATGAATATTAATTGCGTGGCGATTGTCATGGAAAGTCCGCCGTCCGAGACCCCGCTCGTTACAGGCTGTTACATCGCGTACCGCAGCCGGCCGCCCGGGACCCCGGGCCCTGCCCCGGGCTCTGCCCTAGGCCCGACACTGTCCCCCCGGCCCCGCCCCCGGCCTGGTCTGCCCACTTCCCGTCCCACCGGCACCCCCCACCCCCCACCACCTCCACGACGACGACGTCCGATGGCGCCCCGGCTCGCGCTGCTGCTCCCAGGGTGCAAAACTTTGCAGGGAGGAAAAGAAGCCAAGTCATCACCATCATCAGGGAGGACTGGGAGCGTCCGGTCGGCCCGCAGCGGCAGCAGCAGCAGCAGTCGGGGGCAAAGTGTCGCGTCGCGGTGCGCGCGTTGGGAGCGGCGCCGACCAGGTTACTCCGGTGCGGAGGTCAGAATAATCCGGCGGGGGACTGGCCGAGCCGGGCTGTGCCGTAGGCGGGGGCGGCCGCGGCGGCGGGAGCACCGCCAACATCCCAGGGCGAGCGGCACAGCCAGGCGCAGCGCGCCCGTTCCCTTATGGATATTTTTATGAGGGTCTCCGTTAGGACTGCTCCCCCCCCCCCCCTTTGCCTCCTCCACTCCCCCGCGTCTCAGGGGTGCCTTTTACACGGGGGAGGAGAGATGCGCGGGGAGGCTGAGAGGGAGCGGGTGCGGGGGGGGGGGGGGGGGAGGGCAGTGTGGTTTTTATGCTTTTCTATTCAAACGCGAAAAGTGGCCGTACGGCCGGCCTATATATGTGGTTGCCGGAGGAGAAGCGAGCGGTAAACTAAACTGATCTGACCTCCCCACGACCGATATGGTTCGTCCCTGCGCAAAAGCGCGCTCTCTCTCTCTGTCTCTCTCTCTCTCTCTCTCTCTCTCTAACTCTCTCTCTCTCTCTCTCTCGGTGTGCGGACACGTCACTTCTCGACGAGCTGCTGTCCGCACGCCGGCCGCCCCTTTGAACCCGCTGCCCGTGTCCGCCCGTCGGCGTCCCTGTTTGTGCGCCGCCCCTATAAACAGCCCGGGAAAACTCAAACAAGGAACGCTTTGCCCGGCCGGCCGGGGGAATGGTGGAAGACTATGCAAACCAGAGCCGCGCCCCGGCCACTCGAAAGGAGTGCCAAGGCCAGATTGTTATCCTCGGTCTCTGAAGGAGCCGGTGCGGAGCCGGGTCGGAGCCGGGAGGGCTGGCTGGGAGAGACACCGAAACAGGGGGCACCCACCCCGCTAAGACCTTGCTCCGAGGGATGCGGGACTTACCAAGTGATTCCAATTTGCGTCTCACAGGTGCTGCTGGGGGGCGGACCCCCCCTATAGGTGCCCCCCTATAGGGTTCCCTCCGCAAGGTGTTCCGCTTCCCGCGGTGGGGGATTGGAGGCGGACCCCCCCGGAAGCTCGAGTGGAAAGCACGACGTATGATCATTATCGCCGACAACTCCGGGCGGCGTCATTTGCTCGCTGCGCGCCGCCGGTCCGCCGCCGGTCCGGGGCAAACAGGCAAGTAGGATCACAACGGGGGCGGCGGCGGCAAGCCGGCAAGGCTGCCGTCACTCGGCGCGGGGGACTTCCGCAGTCTGTCTCTCTCTGTCAGGTGCGTGGGTGCGTCCTCCTACCTACCCCCCGCGGACCTCCCCGCGGGGGGTAGGAGACCGCTAGTGGCTGGCTCCCCGGGGAGAGGGAAAGAGACAGAGAATAAGAGCGGGAGGGAGAGAGAGAATCGAGAGAGCAATAAGTGAGAAAAAGACAGAGGCAGAGTGAGGGGGAGGGGGGCGTGTGTGTGAAAGAGAGAGAGAAGGTGATCGCCACGACCCGGCGCGGCGCGCAGGGCTTGTGATTAGTGTGTGCACGGGGCCGCGGCGGCCGGCTGGTGGCGAATCATAGTCAGAGAGCGCGGGGCTAGAAGAACGGACGAGACAAAGAATAGCCAGAGAGGGAGAGAGAGAGAGAGAGAGAGAGAGAGAGAGAGAGAGAGAGAGATGGCGATAGGGAGATATGATACAGGAAACAAGCCCGGGCGAGTGCGGTGCGGGAGTGAGAGAGGCGACCGCAGAGGCAAAGGGCGGGCGCGCGCGTACACACACACACACACACACACACGTGGAGTATAGGTGCGGGCGTGGCAGCTGCGGAATGCGAGGGCCAAAGCCAAAGTTTGTAATGAATATTCATTCCACATGAATTGAGTTGCCAGCAACACGGGCCCCTGCCGCTGCTGCACGCGGCTCTGACCCATATGCTTCGTGCGCGTGTGTGAGTGCGTGGGTGTGAATGTGGTGCGCGCGTGTGTGTGTGTGTGTGTGGTTGGACTTGTCTCGCGCCGCGCGCCGCTGCGTTGCACTCTGAGTGCCAACAGCGTTGCGCCTTTTTGGATGACGACCAGGCCAGGCGGGCCACATTGTATCTAGCGGCGCAGGCCAGCTTAGTCCGCGGGCCAGAAGAGGCACGCCAAGATTAATTGCTGTGAAATTGAAAAACTCAGGTTTTAATCGTTTCCGCTTCATAACAAAAAAAATCAGTACAGCGTTTCCAACAACGTTTACAAAATCTGTGCTATAGCCTTTCAGTTTAAAATTTTTCTGGGATGGTTCAAAGTTTTTAGGTGGACGTTGGCAAACGTTGGGCATCCCGGTTCTCAAGGTAGTCCGCGGTTTCTAGTCTACAAGACTTTCTAGTCTAGTTTTCTCGTTAAATGTTGAGATTTTTTTTTTCAAAAATGTTTAGAGAATTTGTGAAATCCTCAAGAAATATCACTGAGAAACCCCGGCATGGTCTCCCGGTGCAGTGGTCAGCGAGCCCGCTTTCGATAGCCGCGACTTGCGCCGTCGCCTCCGGAGTGGCCGCGTGCTCCCGGCGGGCCCCGGCGGGCCCCGGCGGAGCGCGGTGTGGCCGCGGGGGACGGCGCCCTCCCCGCGGACCCCCCGCGGCCGCCGCCGGCCGCTGCTGGGCCTCCCCCGTCGTCCGGACCATCCGCTTTTTCGGGAGTTATTTTCATTTTCCGGTGAATTTATGGCGCACGGTCTACGCTTGATAAGGAGCCTCCACGTTGCGGTGCGCCGCGGAGCCGCGGACCACCGGTGGGCGGCTGCGTCCGGGGAGGAGAACAGGTTGGAATAAAAATGTTTGTGCCTCCCGCGGCCCGGCGGCGCGGCAGTATTCATTACCGAGGCCAGGCACGGACACCCGGAGCGAGAGAGAGAGAGGGAGAAAGAGATATCGAATCGGACGCAGCCTCTGCCGCCCGCGGGCCCAGGCACGTTTTCGAACATTATTCAGAGGGAGCGAGACAGATAGAGAGGGGCGCACACTGCGGGAGCACTAGGCCAGACTCCCGGGGAAACAAAATTACTTCGGAAAGCATGGTAGTTGACACAGTAAAATGGTTGTGCACAGTAGGCGACTTACAAACAATCTATTGCATTGCGAATTTCGTACCTGATGCAAACCTCACAGGTATTTTTAACCCATTTGCACGAGTCTTTTTTTCTGTACTGTAACATGGAGAAGGTCGTCAAAAGATACGAACATGATATGATTTGAACTATGGTTGTACAAAGACCCTAGCATACTAAAATTGATTTCTCTGTCAGGAATTGAGAGTATCGCGGAGTTGTTACGCCACCGGGCACCACGGTGACACCTGGCAGCCACCACTCACACGCGAGCGGCAGAGCTCTGCTCTGGAATGACTGAGGGGAGGGATGGCCTCCACGTGGAACTCCACTGATGCGTCATATTACTCCGAAACGTCCCGTGCAGACACAGCCGTGCAGACGCACGCACGCACGCGCCAGTGCAACACACTCAAACGACCAATACAGCGATGAGGTTGCGATAACGTCACGTCATTATCGATGGCAACTGGTTGATAAGGCACGCCACTGCCGAGAGGGCCAGGTGGCTGCAGCGGTGGTGGTGGTGGTGGTGGTGGTGGTGTCAGCCCACAGACCGTCCTCACAAGGATCCTTCATGTTTGGCGAGGTGCTGTCGTGGAGCGTCTGACGGCCGAAACAGGGCACGTAGAACAGGAATGCAGCTACCCAGCTAGACACGCGGACCCGGAAATCAACCGTATCAGGGGGGGGGGGAAACGTTCCTGCCGTTCTTTTCTTTCGTTTTCACTCTGTTCGCGTGCCGCGTCGAAAACGCCGATTCTCCGCGATCCATCGCTCTGGTCCAGCAAAACATTCCCCGTCAAAAGTGCGAGAAGAAAAGAAAAATACACCCCGGGAAAGAGGAGAAATAGGAAAGTTACACACGTGCGCGCGGGTGATGATGCACGGGTGTTTTCTTTCCGGTTTGACCTAAAAATAAAAAAAGGGGCGAAACCAAAGATGGAACAACACACTGGGAGTGGTGCTTAGTGTTGTTGTTGGAGCGGCGGCGGCGGCGGCGGCCGTATGGCGGCCTATATGGCGACGAGATGTTCCCCAAATCCGCCCGCCGAGTGCTTCCGAATGCGTTCCGCCTTTCGTATTCCGATGAGCACCCTGCATGTGTGTGTGTGTGTGTGTGTGTGTGTGCGCGTGTGTTTGAGTGCGTTTGGACGTGGTCCCGTAAATGGCACTATGCATCAATCTCGGAGGCACTTTGAGGGTGGCCCCCGCGAGGCCCGCGCCTCCACCACCGGGGGCCCCCCGAGGGGCTTTGGGGCTCTGACTAAATATTTCATCAGGCGCGCATCAAGGTGTCGTCGCCTCCGCTCCTCCCCGACTCCGGCGACGACGCGAGGCTGGTGGTGGTGGTGGTGGTGGTGGTGGTGGTGGTGGTGGCTGTACAGTAACACCGGCAGACTGGCACAGGCAGAGGAGGAGGAGGAGGAGGAGGAGGAGGAGGAGGAGGAGGAGGAGGAGGAGGAGGAGGAGGAGGAGGAGGACGCGGGAACAAAAAGAGAACGGGCGCCGCCGCGCTGCGCTCTCCCCCCGCGCGGAATCTAGTTTGAGGCCAATTTAAAGCATTGGCCTTCCTCTATCGCTCGCTGTCGTTAGCGTGCCCGTCCCCGCCGCCGCCGCCGCACACATGGGGCCGCGCCGGGACGGGCTCTCACAGCGCCCACCACACCTCATCCAAAGTTTAGCGCGGGCGCTCCGGCGGCGCCCGGCCCATCACTTGCCGAGACGCGTGCTGCCGCCGTGCCTCCACCGATAGAGCCGGAGGAGGAGGAGGAGGAGGAGGAGGAGGAGGAGGAGGAGGAGGAGGAGGAGGAGGAGGGGGCGGCTTGCTGATGCTCTCGCAGATAACCGCGTTACTCGTCCACATGGGGATTGTGAGGCGGGGGCGGCGCGCACGTTTCCTCTATTGACTTTGCACTCCGAGTTAATCCCCTAGCCGACGCCTTGTTGCTTTTCTCGCAGAGCTCTCTCTCTCTCTCTCTCTCTCTTTCTCTCTCTCTCCCCCGCCCCCTTCCTCTCCTCCCTGCCGGCTATCCCCGACGGCACGGCGGGGGCCACTACCGCCGCCTCAGCCCGGAGCGCTGCCCTGAGGCACTCTTAAGAACTCGTGCCGCATCCCCCCCCTCCGAAGGAAAAATAACCATGTGGGCAAGCTGGTGATGGATACTATAGGAGAAGACCCAGCCCACAGTGATGAAACAAACCATATGGGCAGTGACCCATAAATCGATCGGTAGCATAGTAACTTGGTCGCACTTTGGCAGGTTTTCCTTTTCATTTCTGAATTTTATTGGAAGTGGTAAACGTTTTTTTTTAAATAAAAGAATAACGTGAACCTGACCTCCCCCCATAATAGCCCGCCTGACCAGGCTCGGGCTCGCTGTCCCCCGCCCCCACACGGTCTGCGGTGCCCGCGGTGCGCCCGGACCGCAGGGGGGGGGGGGGGGTCCGCGCCGTTATCTGATTGTGGCTTCCGAATAGCCGAATCGGCAAATGGAGCGGCCGCTCGCCGACGACTGCGAAGTTCAATACTAACAATAGTAAAGGTATAGGCCGGCCAGCCTCTCCACCTGCCTCAGCAACCCTCGCCCCCCGTTCTCTCTCTCTCTCTCTCTCTCTCTCTCCCTCTCTGCTGTGTCCGTGTGTATCTCTATCCCGCTCCGTCTCTCTCGCACTCACGCATACACCATAATTCCTCTATCGCAAAAGTTTTGCCACCACAAAAGATCGATTTGTTTGCTGCGGGTGCGCGGCGGGGAATATCGATAACGCTGTTGTCATTGTGTGTGTGTGTGTGTGTGTTACAAATGCGACAAAGCTAGCGATCGTTTATCAAAGCTGTTATGCCGGGAGCCGACCGCAGTTACGTCGCTGTATGGCGCCGCGCGGGGCGTCATGAGCGGCGTGCGGCAGGCAGGCAGGCAGGCAGGCAGGCAGGCAGGCAGGCAGGCAGGCAGGCAGGCGGTACCGCTAGCAGAGCTCCTGGCCACCTCTGGGCCCGGAAGGCACTAAATAAAACATCAAACACAGATTAGCATGTCTATGCTGCAGAACAACACGGCTGTGCGTGTGTGTGCCGGGACAGACAGACAGAGGCAGCAATATGGCGTGCCGCACGCACACACACACACACACACACGTGTTATACGTTATTTTTTTTGCGGATGGCATCGACAGAAATGCTGGGGGAAGAAAATGCGCAAGTCCGCGAGGGTGGATGTGGGGTAGGCGTCCTGCAAGTAGCTGCGGAGAAGAGTGAACTCATCGGATCGACGCTGGTTCACCGCGCGGGAGATACTTTAGGTGAGGATTGTAAACCCTTGACAGTCGTCACACCAGGGCCATTGTGTGGTACGGCCTTCTTATGGGCATTGCGGCCAGAGGGGGATGTAAAGCGTGGCCACCGCTGTGTGCGGGTAAGAGTGGGCGGATTGGGGCCTCTTGTCCCCAAATATTCACAGAAGCTTTTTAAAAAAATTCAAAATTTTTCATAAAAAAAATCGAAATTTTCAAAACGAAAAGTGGAAACTACGAGAAATTTTTTGACATACTGTGGATTTTTTTCCGAAAATTTCCTAAATATTTTCGGGACTCGAAACCCCCAGATAGTGGGCGGCGCAGCGACGTGATGATGGAGAGCGAGAGGCTTGCCGGGGGCAGCCGGGGGCCGCGCCGCCCCGCTCGGCGAGGGTTCGATTCCAGGTGACTGCTTCCCCCCGCCGCCGCGAGGAGTAGAGGATTGTGCTCGCGAAACAATGGAGGCACAGCGGCAGACCGGCGCAGCCCGCGGCCGTTGCCAACAAATGGCTGCCCGGGGGAGGAAGGTGCACCAGAGGCCCCGAGGCCCCCTGCAGCGGCCGGCCGCCCGGCCGGGGCCCTTCGTATTGTGATTCACACACTGCGCGGCAGGAGGAGCGGCTGATGGCGGTCTCACGGCCCATTCCGGTTCCAGGGGCTCCAGCGGGGCTCCAGCGGGGCTCCAGCGGGGCTCCAGCGGGGCTCCAGTGGGTCCGGCCGGCCGGCGCGAGGCCGTGCTTCATCTGCCGCTGCCGCGGACTCGTCTTGTGCTGGAGGCTGGAGCGCTCCGGTCCAGACCCACCTCCCTGCCCTACTCCAGCTCCTCCATCAAAGCCATCTCATCGCTGCTGACCCCTGCTTTGTCCACTCTCCTCCTCTTATTGCCCTTCAGTATAAATTGGCATAGTGAGTTGTCACTTCCGAATACATCTGCCAGCTTTGTTAATGGGGGCACCCAACCCAAATCCCGGTTCCAACTACTTACTCTCTTCTAGAACGGAATATGTTTTTTTGGAAAAACAATAGGAAATCTGTTCTCACTTTAATAATTTTTTTTTGAAAAATTATGTAAAGATACAACGTTTTGCTACAGTGTCCGGGCGTGTGGCGGTGCCTGCAAAAGACCCTCCGTCCTGCCCACAGGCCTGTGTGTGTGTGTGCGTGTGTGTGTGTGTGCGTGCGTGTGTGTGTGCGTGCGTGTGTGCACCCCATCATCCACATATGCCTCTACGGGTGCCGGCCGCAGCAGAGCTCGTGGTGCGAGCCGCCGCCGCCACCGTCGCCACCACCACGACCAAAGAGACGTGGTAATTGAAAAATAAATTAAACACGTCAACTTCACCTGTAGCTGTAACGCCCGGCGCTCGGCCGGGCTGGACCGGCCGGCAGGAAGGCGAGTGGTAATGGTCCGTGGAGTGGGAGCTCTAGGGGGGCGGCTGGCAGGGCGGGAGAGGAGAGGGGGAGGGGATGGGGAGGGGGGAGGAGGCGCCACGGCCGGCCGGACATCCTGTAATCTAGCGCCCCCCTCCAGCACGTGCGTGCGTCTCCGGACCTCGTTTCGGGGCCGCAGTGGCGGCGGCGGCGGCGGAGCCGGCTGCTTTTATTTAAAACGGGCAGAGTGCAGCCGGGAGACCGGAGTTTGTTGCGGCTTCTCGCCTGCCCGGGTGCCGGCGGCGAGCGTCGCCAGCGAAAGGAGGAGCTGTTGACTTTTTTGTTACGAGCAGAAATGGCAACAGAGATAGTCTGGCGAGGGGGGCTGGCGGCCCCGGCGGGGACGCGGCCAGACGACGGCGCTGTGGACAGATGGTATCGGTGCGCTCCGCGAGTCCCCCCGCCCTAATTGACTCGGCAAGATGAGGGATAAAAGCGGAGGGGGCCGCGGCCCCACGCCGCGCCCCTGCTAAAGGACTGAGGGGCTTCCGCTACCTGTTGTCCGACCTGTTGTCGTCTGGGCCCCGCCGCTGCATATCTGGCCGCGGCGTGGAAGACTGGGACTAGAAAGGAGTCTGCGTTTTGTCTCTTCCTCGTTGTACGCGAAGTGTCCACCTGGTTCAAGTCTTCCACAATCATGGTTACGAATATCCACTCTGACGTTGCGTCGCAAAAGTAGATGAACATGACTCGGTTTTCATCGACAAGAGTAGATGACAGGACCGGCATCTCTGGCAGGCGTGGCTGTGAGCAGCTGTGGGCACTGAGCTGCCCCTGCGCTGCGGCAGGCCGGCCCCCCCGCAGTGCCCGCCGGGCGGCGCCGGCCACTGTCAACACGCCACTGCTGAGCCGGGCTCAGGTGAGCGGTGCGGGCTTTCCTGTGCGGGGAGGGCGCCGCGTCTGACCCCCGGCGCTGCGGCCCGCGGAGCCGCTCTGTCGAGGGGTCTGTCAGGGGGCGGGCGTGTGTGGTGACGGCGGCGGGGCCGGGGCCGTGTCAGTGCGGGCTGTAAGCGGCCGTAAGCCCGCTGCGGTGCTGCGGTGCAGCGACACGCCCGACGAAAATGGTCCGTGAAAGGAGTGCGGGTCGGACTGGCGTGGAGGCGGAGGGGGAGGACGCGGGTGAAGAAGGAGGAGTCGAGCAGGGCATGACAGGACACGGCATGGCGCGGCCCAACACCGCTGATTCCGAGTGAACATCGTCGTCTTGCTGTTGCCGCGGTGCGGGGTTTTCGCTGCCGACGTCACGGCGCGGCACGGCAGTGACAATAGTCGGCAGTCGGCTGGCTGCGGCGGCGGCCTGCCGCTGCCCGCGCCCCTCCCCGCCCGCCGTGTGTCGCCTTGTTGCTTTGTGCGCGCAATAATTTAGCCGCGCTCCCTCCCTCGACCGGTCCCGCAGCGTTATGCATGGACTGCCAAAGTTGGCGAGACGTTGATTCACGCACGGCTGGAGGTGGTTACGGGCGGGGGAGGGGGCGGGGAATCCCGGGGGTGCGGGAAGGGGAGAGAGAGAGAGAGAGAGAGAGAGAGAGAGAGAGGAACCTCGCCACGAGCCATCCGGTGGGAGCGAGCGGGGAGGGCCGCCGGGCCGCCGGGCCGCCGCCGCGGTCCGTCCCCGACGGGACCACCCGGGACTCTCGCTCTCTGTGGCACGTCGTGGAGCAGGAGGCCGGGAGCTGAGCCCCCGGCGCCCACGGTGAGGGGCAACAGCGCACCAATCATAGATAGTCCAGGCCGGACTTGTTTTTTCTAAAATGAAAATTAATAATAACAATAATTTTCAGCACTGTATAGTTCTCTCTCTCAAAGAGTCTTACAGAGATTTTTTGGGGGGTAATATTTAAGACTTGCTGTGCAATCCAATTACGAACCATTTTCGTTCTCAATACTAATCTAATTCTGACGGTTCTGCATAAACATTACAGAGATAAAGTTTCGCATTGTGCACAAACTCAGTCTCTGTATTTATGTTTACACAAAAAAATAAACCAACACAAAGAGACTCACTATGCACAATGCACCTCACTCCTTTTATGGACCGCAAAACGAACAGCGATTTCTCGTGGTCTTTCTGGTGTGTCCGGGAGGGCGTCGCTGCCCCTGGCGGTGCAGCGCTGCGGCCGCTGCGGCCGCCTGGAGCGCCTCACCGGCTGCCCGCAGCCGCCCCATTTGACAGGCCGGCGGCCCGTGGCGACATAAATCAGCTTTCGGCTCCATTTGCACGTGAACGCCCGGCGCGCGGCTCTGGTTGTGCAGCTAGGCGGGCCCTGCGCCGGGGCGTGCCGCGGGGAGTGCTGGCCGGGGCGCCGGAGTAAATGACACGGCCGTCTGGCGGCGACGGGGCTCGGCAGCGCGGCGCCAGAGCGCCCCCCGCCGTGCTAAAGGGCCCCCTTGTTGTGCAGAGCGGCACGCCCAGCTGCCGCTGGCCGTTGACGTTTTGCGCTCTGAAAGGTGCCCTCCCCCGCCCCCCCCCGTACCTCCTGCCACCTACCCCTTGCCTCTCTGTCCTCTCACTCCCCTCTCCCCCATTAATTAGTCCAAGAGTGAAAGTAACAACACAATCAAACCTCTGTAAAGAGAGAGAGAGAGAGAGAGACAGAGAACGAGAAAGATAGACAGCGAGAGAGAGAGACGCGCATTGAAAAGACCAGGAAGAGAACGCGGCGGGAACATCAAAGCGGTGCTTGCAGCCCATTCACACCGATTCGCTACAATTACAAGCCCCCGCCACCCGCCCCTCCCCCCGCTGCGGTCCAAAAGCGAGGCAGCGAGCGCCCGGCTGCCGGCCCCGCTCCCTGCGCCCGCCACGCCGCTTAAAGAATATTCTAAAGGTAGAAGTGGAGCGTGCGGGACAAAGTGGAATGTTTCCACATGGGCAAATGTCTCCCGCGTTGGCCTAAGCGGGCCCCGGCGGCGGCGCCCGCAGCTCCGCAGCGCGCGATGACTTTCCGCTCCAACTGGCCCGGCGGCGGCGGCAGTGCGATGCGGTGGCACCTCGAGGCGCAGCCCGGAGGGCGCCGGGGAGGCAGGCAGCGCGCGCGCTCCGCTGCGGGGCGGGCGGCCTACCCCGAGACATGCAGGCGCTCCCACCGCTCGCCGCACCGCACACACACGCTGCTGCCGAGCCCCTATCCGACGGCAGCCAACACACCGCCCGCCCCGACGCCCCCCCCCCCCCCCCACACGGCGCAACATTATGACCCTTTTAAGGCACTCGCCGACCTTGGCGAAGCAAGGCGCCCCGCGGCAGGCCGTTCCACACACCGATCCCCGAGCGAGCCGAGCGCACGCCGCGGCGCGGGCGGCGCGGGAACATCAAACGCGTGTCGTATCAACGCTCCATCAAGATCGACGAGTGGAGAGCGCGCGAGAGGGTTGCGTGTGTCTGAGGGAGGGAGAAGGAGAGAAAGAGAAATGTGGGGGGGGGGAGAGAGAGAGAGAGAAGCAGCAGTAGAAACCTAGATGCATCCTTGATGATCGCGACCACTGCCTCAAGTGTCGTCCCCGCAGTTCGCCACTCCTGTTTTCAACCCGACAACGTTAGGTTCCGTTTTTTTCGAAAGAAAAAAACACTGAAATTTTCAAGCACAAATCGAGAATTTTTTTTTTCAAAAAATTCAGAACTTTTCAGGAAAATTCGAAATAAATAAAAATGAGGGTTCGCGGCGTTTCAGTGGTGGGGTAGCAGCGTGCGGCGGCGTCGAGCGGCGTCACGCGGCCGCATCCGGTGAGCTCGACCGGACGGCCGCGCCCCGCGGGCTCGGCCCCGGGCGACACTGGTGGCACAGATCCGCCCCTCCGTGGCGTGACGCTCCGGCAGCGACCCCTAATTATCCGGGGCAGAGCTTTCGATCTAATGAACCCCCCGCGGAGCATCGACGCGCGCCGCGCACCGCGGCATCGGGAGCCGTCGGCACGGCCCTGCGTACTCCGCCGACGGTGCTGCCGTCACTGCAGCCGCACCCGAAAAAAAAAATCGGATAAGATTTCCACCGAAACGTGAACGAAGGCAATCCATTCATCTCAGCAGATTCATTTCGGCTCTCTCTTTACACCAGCCGAGGCTTCGACTCAACCAGCCAAACTCGTTATTTTCACCGGGGCGGCGGCCACGGCGGACGATCAAGCGAATAAAATCGCGTCGCGAGTGCAAGGCGGAGTTGCAGCCGCGGTTGTAGCACGGCGCCGGTGTCACCGGGGGGGGGGGGGGTAGATATCCCATTACCTGGCTGCCCCCCCCCCACCCGACCGCAGTGGCGTGCCACTCTAATTTGATTTCCACCCGAGTTTATTCGGCGATTATAATCGTCGTGTCAGACCGGCATCTGCCTCATCACCAGCATCATCATCAGGATCGCCATCGTCTACTCGGCAATGTGCTCCACTCCGGCACCACAAAAGTGAAAACCAGACTTCTGTTTCAGCGTACTGTCGTAATTTCGCACATTTCGTCCGAATGGCGTTGTGTAAGAGGGCGCCCCAAAACCCACCAACGTGTAGCTCACATTACGGCATGTGAGCCGTTATTAATTCGGAGCCCGCGGCGTGCCGGACCCGGGGCACCCCTGGGAGCTCCCGGAGGACCCGGAGCACCCGTTGATAACCCGTCCCCGCACACACCTCCGGCTAACCTGTTCGCGCTAATCGACTCTGGGGAGAACTGTGTTTACTCGTCGCCCTGCGCGCCGGGCTTGCCGCCGCCGCCGCCGCCGCCGCAGCTCCGAAATGACTCCCAGAGCACAAAGCCCCTTCCCCCCCTGCGGCCACGGGGCCACCAGGGAGGGGCGGGGACGGGGCCGCAGCCCATCCTTTTCACCGCGGGGCGACGGGCCGGCCGGCAGGGCGGCAGGGCGGCAGGGCCGAGGCCATTGTAGCGGAAAGGTTTGCAAGCAGTGATCACACCGTGGCAAGGCGTGGCGTGGCGGGGAGGGGTGTGGTGAGGCGAGCCCCCCCCCCCCCCCCCCTCTTTCCTTCCCTCTCACCTCGCCTTCAAAATTAGTTTGTGATAGGGATGGAACTGGGACGGCCCGCCGCGGGCCGGGCGGGGGCCGGGTCAGGCAGTGCAGGGAGGGCAGCGCGCCGCCGCAGCGGGGGGTAGACAGAGACAGAGCTGCGGCACCGCCGCGTCGCCGTGAGCCGAGTCGAGGAATATCTGGAGCAAATAGGTGCCTCGCCCGCCCTCCTCTCTCCCTCCCTCCCCCCCCCCCCCCCCCCCCCCTCTCTCTCTCTCTCTCTCTCTCTCTCTCTCTCTTGATCTCCCCATGCTCTCAGGATTCAGACTCATCGATCTCAATTATACGTGAGCGCAATACAGTTACTACCAGCACTGCGACGCCATGCATTTCCTCCGGCATGACATTCCTGGACATCCCAGCCGGAGTCCCCCCCCCCCCCCTCTCTCTCTCTCTCTCTCTCTCTCTCTCTCTCTCTCTCTCTCTCTCTCTCTCTCTCTATCTCTCCCTCCCTCTCTGACTCATTGACACGGCAGCGACGTCTTCCTGTTCGAGGAACCGACGCGCTACCCTATGAATACCGTTCTTCAAACTAACGAGCTCTGGTTGTGGAGCGATGCGTTGCCCTCCACCACAGGAGGAAAAGGACCCACCCACCCGAAAATATCAAGGAAAGTTTCGGGGAAAAAATCCATTGCACTTCAGAAAATTATACACTTTTCCCGAAAATTTCGCTTTAAATTCTCTTGGGACATTATATTTTTTTTCGATTGATAATTTCTTAGATAATTTCGGGAAAAAAAACCGTGATGGTTAGGGGGTGCAAGCCCCCGTCAGCCGCCACTGCCCGCGCCCTGCTCTGGCCCCTCCCCACCCTCTTGAACCCTTGGCCGCCTTCTTATCCGGCCCAGCCCCTCCCGCTCCCACCGCGTTCATCCCCCCTTTCTCCCCTCGTCCCCCCGCAGCGCCCTCTCACCGCACTGAGCTAATTAGTTAGGCCTTAAGAAAGGTTAATAATGCCATATCGCCTGCCGCCAGTGAGCTGCTCGCCCGCGGAAACCGCGAGGCCGAGCGAAATCCCCAGCGAAACGGCGGCGGCGGCCCGGTCAATTGTGGTGGGTGTTTTATATTTTAAACGCGGGCGCGTAAGCGGAGCAACGAAAAAAAATAATAATACGCGGGGCTACACTCTCCGCCCAACCCCCTTTCCCCCCTTTTTTCCCTCGAGGTGCGCCGCGCGGCTGAAAAGAATAGGAAATATCCGCCGGAAAAGGAGCCGTGTCCAACTTGTGCGCGCGGCGCCGGCTCCGCGCGGCCGCCTGCGGTCGGGGGGCTAGGCAACCCGCACGACTCAGGTGTGCTGCGCGGCCGCTGTTTGCCTAAGCCGCCGGGCGGCCCGCTCGGCCTCGGAGAAGACAGGGCGGGCGAGGGGACGCCGTGAAGGCGGTAACAAAACGGGAAGCGTTGTACCACACAAAGCGCGCGAAGCACGCGCGTTAAATGGCAGCTTCCGAATAACGATTCCTTTGAATGGGATCAATTTCTTGAAACAATGTCTTCAGTTTCTTTTGCAAGAATTCAAAAGAAAAGTGTTCGACATGTCAATATTACATGGTATTTATTTTATCCGCTGTACGCCGTATGCACGATGCGGTATAAGGTTCCTGATTGACTGGGTTTCTGTCACAGACAGTGAGTCTGGTGTGTAGTTGGGTCGGGCCATCTCATCTCCCTGCATGTAAGGCCGCGCTAATCTCGACACCAGTTACCCGGGCCGAGCCCGGCCGAGCCCCGCCCCCAGCTCCCGGCACGTCGTCGGCGACCTCCCCATGCATCCCCCACCCCCTTGCACTCCCTCATCAAATCCAGCTCCGGCGGAGCCCCGAGGGGTCGGCCACGTATTACGTAGCTCCCAGGCCGCGCTGGGGCCTCGCCGCGAACAGGCTGCCCCAGTTGATGTCGACCGCGTTGCCGCAGTTGTTGGAGGCGGACGAGGCGCGGCCGCCGCTGACGGCAATCGCGCAGCTCGTGGCCTGGGCCACGGCCGTGTTGGGTCCCTGCTGCTGCGGTGGCGGCGGCGGCGGGCGCAGCAGTGGAGCCTGCTGCTGCTGCTGCTGCTGCTGCTGCTGCGGGGGCGGGCGGCTAGCGTGCTCCTCACATGCCTGTGCACACTCAAGTAACCGTACATATTTAGGTGATTGATAAATCGTCACAAAAATTATTCTAATTTTACGGTGTGAGATGGATTTGCGCGCGGTCACAGGGCTATCTTAAGGGGCGTGTCCCCGTCCCCGCTGCACTCGCGCTAATGAGACGCTGGGATAACTTTTTAAAAAATTCTAAAATTTTCTGAAATATTACTGATTTTTTTTTTCGAAAACGTCCTTGAAATTTTCGTGACTAGAAACCCTTGCTTCAGTCCACACTTACGCTTGTGAGTGACGCCAGCAGGGTCGCTGCGGCGAGGGCGGCGGCCCAGCAGCGCCACACCTGCGCAGGAAACAGACTTACGGATCAGTTCGGACGGCATTTCGGGTGCGTCTCTGTGACGGAATGGTATGAGGAATGGCCGGAATCGGTAGGCAGGGGTCTGACGGTGTGGCGCTCCCCACCATGTCGGCGGCCCCCCGTGTGACGTGTGGGGACGCTGAGTGCTCGGGACGCTTATAGCCCCCGACCGTGTCTGGTGAGCAGCAGCCGTCGACTGTCAGACGGCGATGCGTCGGCCGCGTCGGCCGCGTCGGCTCTGTGGCTGCGCCGCTGCCGCCGCTGCCGCCGCTGCGCCTGGCGGGGGAGCGTTTAACATAACGCGGGAGATACGGGGGCGCCACGCCGCTGTCACGGAACCAGGCTAGACGAGCAAAACCACTTTGTTCTGTGCCAATTCAAACAGATCAGATAACAGCGGGGCACCAGTGTTGCTCACTGTGTGCGACTTTCTTTCGCAAGAAATATATTCCGAGTACGGAATCGCTGCCGGAATCGAAAAATGAAATAAATTCAGATCTTCCAGGAGTTGTCCTCGTACTGAAAATATTGAAAATCTACTGGCAAATTTGTGACGTTTTCTGAAGTATAATTGATTTTTGGAAACCATAAAAAGCTTTCCCGTGGTGTCGTTGCCGCAGGGGGGTGGGGGCATTCACGAACAGGAACACCACTGTTGCGGGAAACACTTCTCATTCGATCGTTTTCCTTATCATCGCTGCCCGTCACTCGTTCTGCCGGGCGGCGAGGCGGGGATAGCGAGGGCCGTGCCAGGGCCCCCGCAGCTCGCGGGGTCTATCCGGAGCCCTCCGGGGCCCTCCGGGGCCCGCCCCCGACCGCGCCGCGGCGTCGAGGTCGCCGCCGAAGACGCCCCGCGTGGCTCCGAGGCATGGCGGCACGAGCACCATCGGATATAGGATGGATATTGGCAGGCGCCGCCACATACGTTACCGTGATTTCTTGGCGGCTAAGCGGGCCGGCGGCGGGACGGCCGAGAGAGGGGTGCACGGTATTTCATGCGGGCGGCAGCGGAGGACACGTAAATCTGTGAGGACGTGCGGAGTACCCGAGGGGTGCCCCACTGCTTCCAGTCAGTGTACGCCTTCCAGTCCAGTCACTCTCCTGTCAGACTCCAGTCAGACTCCAGTCAATTTCCAGTCGGACACGTCGTGCGGCTAGAGTACCGGGAGCGCACGGCCGCCTCACACCGACGCACGGTAGCCGCGTGGTTAGCGAGTCCGGCCGGCGGGTGGCTGGTCGGATGTTCGACTCTTTGCCGGTCCGTGCGTTTTTTCTGTCGGCTCAGCTAAGGCGACGGTGTGTAAAGTATAGGGGGCGCGCTGCCGCCACCATCGCGGCTCTGTGGCCGTATGGGTAGGGTAGCTGACCAGCGGCCGAAAGGTCGTGGGTACGAGTCTGGCTAGTTCTACAAAATTTTTCTCGTGTCTGCGCTTGAGAGACAGAGGGTAAAATATACTTTCGAACGTGGCGTCGATATGGCTGTCTGAACGGCCGTGCGCGCTGCGTCACTGAGAGATGTAAGCGTTGGGTTTCAACTTGAAGATTCCCGCAGCACGGTCGGGCTTACCCCCGTTCCCGGGTCCGAGGTTCTCTCGGTCGCCCGGGGTTTCCGGCGGGGGGGCTCTGTGTCTACCAAGGAAACTTGGTTCGGAGACTCGGGTGTATGCTACGGGGGTACCTAGGGTTCGGTGCCTTCGTTTTCGCTCCCTGTGATTCTGGCAGACGAGGACACGCCGTCGCGACTAGGGTTCGTCGTGAAGTACAGCAGCTTCGGCTGTGTACGATATAGGAAAGCCTACCTCCCCCCCAATCCGCTCGGGAGTGGCCGCAGTGCCACAGACCAACCAGCCAGTCGAAGGGAGTTGATTCCGGAAATCTGGCTGGCGGAGGGGGCTACATTGACCGTTGCGGAAGCGTGCCCCTGAAAAAGGCCGCTGCGTTGTGCCGGTGTCTTTGCGGCGGTCAATACCTGGTACACCGGTTCCCATTCGAACACCGAAGTTAAGCAGGAGGGTTCCAGGCGGAGGCCTGGGACGAGGTAGTGCCCACCCATTTTTGCAATTTTTTTTCATAAGCATCCACATATTTCTAAGCGAAACAAAAATATTTTCGTTTTGAGTTTTGGTCATGGTAGGTATCGAGTTGTTTAGTGCGCCGCCGTCGGAAGTGCTGAGGGCGCCACCGGTCTGACGTGTCCGGGCGGCGGCCGAGTGACGGCAGCAGCGGCCCCTGCCGCTCCGCTAATCAATGCGAATGCACCTGCGGCGGCCTGCGGTGCCTGGGGGCCTCGGCTCCCCTCCGTGTCCCCCTCCGTGTCCCCCTCCGTGCCCCCCTCGGGGTCTGCGCGGTGCACCGGACGGGCGCAGCGCAGCGCGGGGCGTTCGGATAAGACAAAGCCCATGTCACCGCCTTCGCTATCGCCCGGCGCCCCCTCCTACGCCGGTCGCGGCGCGGCACTAGAAATAGCGGGCGCCGGCACGTCGGCGGCACACTTCGTTCTTTACCCCAGCAGACACCCGACCGAGTCCCGTGTCCATCATCAGCATGGGTACGTTGTCCGTGGCGGGGCGCGCGGCGCGGCGTCAGCGGTGAATGACCGGTCACACGTCTCTGTGCGCACAGCTTCCCCAGTCGCCGTCCTCTCCCTGGCCGCCGTCGTGCTCTGCGCCGTCTTCGCCTCGGTGAGTGTCTGGGAAACGGGTTCGCGGAACAGAACCCGCAGAAATTTTTTAGAAAAATATTTTCCATTAAATTTTCAATTTTTTTTTTTTTGAAAATTTTCTTGAAATTTTTGGGACTTGGAATCCTAACTGGAATCCATTCCTTGGCTCTGCGACATGCCCTTTGGAGTCCAATGGTGGTCGTGATACTCGCGTCCACGAGTGACAGTCCGTGTTTTTCCCTACCTCCCTTCTTCTTGCAGCCCGTGCCCTCCGATGACGGCCGCGACGCCAACGCCTCGGCGCCCACCAACTTCCTCAACTGCGCCAACAGCGTGGGCTCGGGCAACGGCCTCAACAACTGCAGCATGCCGGCCGCGCCCGCCGGCCTCCCCGCCGCCCCCGGCGGCGGCGGCCTCCCGTCCGCCCCCGAGGGCTGGGGCAACATCCCGCAGCAGCCGCCGCAGATCTCGCAGGGCGTGGACTGCGCCACGGCCGTCGGCCAGGGCAACGGCTTCAACAACTGCTCCAACATCATCAGCGGATAGGTGGCCTCGGCTCACGGGTCCCTGCAGAAGACGGAACGTCCCCTGCTGACTCACGAAGACTTGATTAACGCGGAGGCGCGCGGAACCCATGTAAAAAATAAACTCCTCTCCATTGGCATGAGCAAGAAGAAAGCGGATTTGATTCTTCACAGCCCCCGAAACTGTCTGACTCTCTCTCTTCTCTCTCTGTCTCTCTCTCTCTGCCCCTCACAGCAGCTGCACCCGCTCACTGTGTGTTTTCCAGGTCCCGGACAGACCCACGTAAGGCCGGGCCTGATGATTTCTGACAATGACTCCTCCCCCCTCTCCTCCCCCTTCCCAACTCTCTCTCTCTCTCTCTGTCTCTCTCTTCTCTTTCTGTCGCTCTTTCTCTCTGCTGAACCTGACGCAAGGCGAGTGTTTGCATTTCTCGCTCTAATTTATTTTTCGCTTCTTCGCGCTGGCGTTCACTTCTCCGCCCGGGGCGTGAGCAGAGGCGTTGCGGATCGGAAGCGCTGGAGGGGAAGGGGGGGGGTGAGGTGAGAGGAGAGGAGAGGAGGAGAGGAGGAGAGAAAGAGAGGAGGAGAGAAGGAGAGGAGAGGAGGAGAGGGGGATGCGGGAAAAAAAAAACGCGCGCGTGCGTCTGGCCGTCCCATTAGCAAAACGACGGTGCGCGGCAAGAACTGAGAACAAAATATAATTAAACACTCGGCTCGTAGTCCCCCTGCCGCCGCCGCTGCGGGGGGTCTGTGACGGGCAGCTGCCCCCACTGCCCCAGCTACCGCAGCTGCCGCAGCTGCCGCGGCCCCCGACACGTCGCGTGGTCCATAGGCGACCGCGGGCCAGGAGAGGGCGCCCTTCATTATGCACATCGGATTAAATAAAACATTCGTCTTTCGCGGAGGGGCACGTCGACAACGCGGCCGGACTCGACACGACCCGCGGCCCGCTACTCCGCTGCGTGCTCCTGGAGAGACCCAGCGTCTCCCACTGTCTCTCCACGTACTTTGAACACTCCCACCCGGCCTCGGCCCCGCCGCCACTAGACTCGGCTCATCACGGGGAGATAAGCTACTTAATCACAGCCGTGATCTGAAAGGGAGTCGGCAGCGCCGGGCGGCGCCGTCGGCCCCCCGACTGCCAATCGGACTCTCTCTCTCTCTCTCTCTCTCTCTCTCTCTCTCTCTCTCTCTCTCTCTCTCTCTCTCTCCCTTTCTCTCTTTCTTTCTTCAAACGGCCGCGCCGCCCCGCTTCTTTTCCGTGTCCGAGGGGCGTAACGCGCTGTCCGGGGGGGCGTGCGGGACGTCGCCGCCGCCGTCATCAGAGTCACAGGTGTGGCCGCGCGGCGCTATTCCCTTTGCTGACGTCATCAGTATTCAAACGTAGATGGCGAAATTTACATAAATCCGTCTGCGTGAGGCGCGGGGCGCAGGCGGGGCGCAGGCGGAGCGTGGCTGCAAGGTGGTTCGCCCCCTCCCCCCTCTCTCTCTCTCTCTCCTCCCAGCGCGGTCCCCTTATGCTTTTGCTCACTGAGAGAGAGAGAGAGAGAGAGAGAGACAGCAAGAGAGACAGATAGTCACAAAACTTGGTAAAAAGGCGATCTTAATTCGCGCGCGAGACGTCTGAGTCGGGTCCTCCTTGCCACTGCTAATCCGAGCTGAGCCGAGGACGCCATGAGGGGGGGAGAGGCGTCCTGTGAGCGCGACAGAGAGAGAATAATATAGGGAGAGACGGAGGGAGAGAGGGAGGGGGTAGGGGGGGGGGTACAGGAACAAGACCTAATGTAAGACCGGAGGGGAAGGAGGGCGACCATTCTCTCACACGGAACACACGCGCTCTCCGCAAAAAGAAAACCCTTCCATTTTCTGTCGTTCTGACTGAGCGAGCAGCAGCGGTGCGGCGGCAGCAAGCACACAAGGGTGATGGACGCGGCGAACAAAAAAAAATAAAGAGCAGAGACGAAAAAAAGAAGTAGGTACATGGGTCCGCGGGCGCGCACGCCACCGCACCTCGTTGGCTACTGTTCACTTGTCCTAATCCTAAAAATAGAATATTTCTGGACGTCTTAAAATAGAATCATATTTTAAGAAAGTTTTTCTTAAAACAATCATAAAATAGAACCTAAAGATAGAACCTAAAAATAGAACCTAAAAATAGAACCTAAAAATAGAACCTAAAAATGGAACCTAAAAATAGAACCTAAAAATAGAACCTAAAAATAGGACCTAAAAATAGAATCGGTAATCCAAGGGGGTAATGGGTTCCTAGGGATATGTTACCCCCGGTACATGGTCACTAGGTATTCGTTACCCCCGGGGTCACAGGGGGTAAATGGTCTCGAGAAACCTAAGCCAACCTAAACTAACCTAACCTAACCTAGTGACCCAGGGGGGTTTTATATTCTATTTTAAGGTCTTATTTTTAGGATCTATTTTTAGGTTCTATTTTTAGGATCTAATTTTAGGTTCTATTTTTAGGTTTTATTTTTAGGTTCTATTTTTAGGTTCTACTTTATGATTGGTTTAAGAAAAACTTTCTTAAAATATGATTCTATTTTAAGACGTCCAGAAAAATTCTATTTTTAGGATTAGGACAAGTGAACAGTAGGACAAACGTGGTGCCCCCCACCGCACCTCGTTGGCTATTCAATTTCCTGATGGCTGGCTGGCGTGCCGCGGGCCGCGCGCCGCCTTCCCCGCCGCTGCGCTGCGCCGAGCAACAACAGAACACCGCGGCAAAACCCACACACACATCAGGAGAGTACAACTGCGTGTACAGCAAACAGGCTATCGGGAGGAACGAGTTGCACCCCAACGCGCCGCCCTGACGCCCCGCCGCCCTGCCGCCCCGCCGCCTCACAGCAGACGCTTAGCGGGACCGGTGCGTGCCAAGCGGCTATCCTGCCGCGGGAGGGAGGGAGATGTGGCAACAGGAGCGAGAGAGTGGGAGGGAGAGGGTGAGAGGAGAAAGACGACGTTCCGTCGTACGTGTAGGGTTTCTAGTCTCGAAAATTGCGAGGATTTTCGGAGAAATTTCACAAAATTTTCTGAAAATTAATATATTTTAAGATAACAAAATTTCTAAAAAAATTTCATTTTTGTCCGAAAATTTCAGGACTAAAATTCATAGCTAGATAGCGTCACGTGTTTCGTAGCGTTTACATGTTGCGTTGCTGTTTACGTGGCGTCGGGTAACAGGGCGGAGGGCGAAGATGACGAGAAGGTGCGGAGGCACCCAGCGGTGGGGTAGTGGGGCGCCGCCCGGCACATGCATCCGATAAGAGACGCAGCAGTGCCGCCTGCCGCTGCCGCCGCGCCCCCGCGGAATCGCTTCCTCCCTTCGCGTCCGCTCACTCCACACGGGGCCTCTCACGCGATGCGCCGCGGCCGCCATACCATGTCGGAGCCGGCGGAGCGGTGATTTGCGCGCGCGGGCGGCGAGGGTCTGCTGCGGTGCTTGGTGCCGCGGGCTGCCCCCCCCCCCCCCCCACACCGCGGAGCGCCCTGCCTGACCGGAGTCAACTGCCTGAGCGCAAATCGTCCCCCGCGGGGCCCCGCGCCGCCCCACGCCGCCCAGCCTCCACTCCAGCGGCACTCCGTGCACATCCCCTCCCGCCCAGACAACGCACGGCACACGGCGTACGTATTTCCACTGCCGCCGTCGTCGCGCGCAATTTTCCCGGAGACCGACCGCCACCGATGAATCCGAATGGCGGCCAACGGGATTGCCGTTATTGTTGTCAGCCTCTCTCTTTCCTCGCTCCCTCTCTCTCTCTCCCTAGCCTGTTCCACTTCGTGTTCCGTGTCCTCCTAAGACCATGTTCATGGAGGCATGACAGCAATCCGCATCGCAAAACTCGTTCTCGATTTTATTCGTTTATTTTTTTTTTGTGGCGCTGTAAGTCTGCCGGCACGCTTGGTTACGCGGCTGGAATGTCTCGCCCCGCTCTGTCCGCGCCCAGTCCGGTCGAGTCGGCCGGCGTGGGCGGCCGGAGGGCCGACGGCACCTCGGCACGGCGCTCCAGGTGTCCTGGAGAGGCGCGGGGGCCCCGCGGCGGCGGCCGGCGGGCGCGACTCCAGCGCGGGGCCGTGACCCCCCAGCCGGGCGCCGCCGGGCCCCGCGGGGCCTCGCCTGCCAGCACGCATTGAAAAGCAATTGTGAGGGGCGGTGATGGCGACAGCGGCGGCGAATTGGTTTCCAGCCGGGGCCAAGACGGCGTCGATGGAGAAGGGGAGGAACGGGGGACCGAGCGAGAGAGGGGAGGGAGAGACAGAGAGAGTGTTGTGGACGAAGGGAGAGGCAGAGCGAGAGAGGGGAGGGAGAGACAGAGAGAGTGTTGTGGACGAAGGGAGAGGCAGAGCGAGAGAGGGGAGGGAGAGACAGAGAGAGTGTTGTGGACGGAGGGAGAGGCAGAGCGAGAGAGGGGAGGGAGAGACAGAGAGAGTGTTGTGGACGAAGGGAGGGGCAGAGGGAGGCGCCGACAAACTACCCGCTTTGTGGCACCGTTCGTTGTCAAGAGGCGTTCTGTGTTTTTTTTTCGAGTGTTTTAGAAGGGAGTCAAGATTTCGGGAGACGCTGCTTCTCCCTCTCTCTCTCTCTCTCTCTCTCTCTCTCTCTCTCTCTCTCTCTCACAGGACGGGGACACCCCCGCGGCCCCGTCGCTGCAGCGCCCTCTGCACGTCGCCCCGTCGTCGTCTGCTGGAAAAGATTTCTGCTCCGATGTGTGCATCCGTCTCCGTCTTCCCACCGCCGTCACCGCCCTCTTCTCCTCCGGCGTCGGCGCGTCGTCGGCCGCGTCACACCCACGTCACGCGTGTTAGAGGGGGCTGCTCTCTCTCTCTCTCTCTCTCCCCGTCTTCCTGTCTCTCTCATTCTTTCCCAGTCCGTCTCCACCCTTTCTCCTCTTCAATAATACAATTACGGATAACTCTCTTATCAGCGCGGGGCCTCGCCTTATCGACCTTTTTGCCGCGCTCTGACCCCAGCGAGGCTCGCAGCGAGGAGCACAAGGATACGGCCGGAGCCATGGCAACAGCCCTTAACCTCTGCCCGGCAAGGAAGCTAAATAGCGGCCGCCGCTACACCCCGGTGTGGGATCCGCGCGGCGTACTTAAAAAAAAAAGCCGCTGTATAAGGAATGAAATTGGCTTTTCACAGCGTTCGCCTCGGCCGGAAAAAGGCAGGGAGCCAGATGAAAATCCGGAGCTCGGTGTGCTGGTGGGCTGCGAAAGGGGTGGGGGCTGCCGCGTCTCCCTGCACACCCCTACACGGAGACCAGATCCCGGCGCAAGAATCGCTCACGAGAAATGAGCGGCGCACACCCGTTGGAGCGAGAGAGAGAGAGAGAGAGAGAGAGAGAGAGAGAGAGAGAGAGAGCGCGCGGCAGCCCGACCGCAGCCTCCCAGCCCGGAGCGGAGCGACCCGAGTGGCTTCGAGTTGGAAAAGGATTACAGCCGTAAACACGCAGGCGAGGGAGAGAGACAGGCAAGATGTAGGTGTCTGGGGAGGGAGGGAGAGGGAGAGAGGGTGGCTGGGACGATCAACGTGATGAGGAGGGGGGAGAGGTCGCACTCAAAGCGATCCATGTATGGCTGTGTTCAGCCGCATTGGCACTCTAATACCCCCATCATCAGGCTGTGGGCCGCCGCATCGGCACTCTAATACCCCCATCATCAGGCTGTGTTCAGCCGCATTGGCACTCTAATACCCCCATCATCAGGCTGTGGGCCGCCGCCGGTCGGTCGGTTTAAGTTTAAGCCCTGCGCAGGGCTTTAGCCGGTCCCCGTCTACGTGGCGAACGCATACCGGCGCGCTCGCTCCCGAAGTAGAATCGAGTGCGGGGCCCGCAGAATCGCCGCGGTCGCGCGGTGCTCCGGGAGTACGAGGCCGCGGCTTCACAGAGCCCCCCCCGCGTAGTGTGTGCGCTCCCGCGGTGCGGACCGCCCACCGAATGTCCCGCTGCTCGTTTCATCCAATCGCCGCGCGTTAAAGGGTCGCCAGCTGAAAGCGGTTTCGCGTGAGTGCCGTTTTAATTGCATCACAACTATGTGACTTGTCGGTTGTCAGGCGCCCCGCGGAGCTCAAGTGAAGGCCCGCAGCGTTAGCGATACGCTCCTATCCTCGCCGCAGAATGAATCATACCCCCACAGCCGCGGACCCGCCCCTCGTCGCATTATTTCTCGCGCGCTTTCATCAACAACTCCCCGGAACTAAGTACGCGGTATTAAATTGCGGGATGTTTCGAGCCGCCGCCGCCGCGTCTGCCCCGCACTTTCGGTTTTTTTTTTTTCTTCGCGGAGCTTGTTATATTAGTCCGCCATCACGAGGTGCTTGCGCAACGTCAGTGGTTATGACACTATACCGCCGTGTTCATTCCGACAGCAGCGGCCGGGGCAAAAGTTGCTTTATGCAGTCCTGCCTGTGCTGTGCGTGTTGACAGCGGGGATAGACGCGGTGCATACGCGGCCAGGAGGGCACAGCAGCCGCACAGCAGCCGCACAGCAGCCGCATACGCAGCCAGTCGGGAAATGCAGCGGCAAATGGGCCCCGGAAAAGGAGGAACATGCGAGCGGAAGAGAAAGTGGGGCAATGCAAGAGAGAGAGAGAGTGAGAGAGGGAGACAGAGAAAGAGACAGAGAGTGAGAGAATGCGAGAAGGAAGAATATAGAATAATTGAAACAAAGTGGTATAAAGAGACAATGATGGATGAAGGAGGCACACACCGTTCCCTTTTTCTCCACTGTTCAGTGAACTTTCGCGGGAGGGTCATTTATTTACGGCGGGCCGCCGCGTGAGTGCGCCACTTCAAAGCGGCCGCCCAAGCTGCAGTTTTCTGCACAAAATAAATACTAGCTGATATACTATGTCACAAACTGCTGCGTATCTGGTCCGTAAAATTTCGCCCGAAAATTTCGAGGATGTTTTTTTTTAAGAAACAAATCAATAATATTTCCGAAAATTTTACAATTTTCTATAATTTTTTTTTCTAAAATTTCTTTGAAAATTTCGGGACTAAAACCCGTATCCGAGGGGTATCCCAGTGCTTCCAGTCATTGTATACGCCTTCCAGTCCAGTCACTCTCCAGCAAAAGTCCATAGTGTACAGTCAGTGTACACCCGTCATGAGGCACGCCCCTCGGCCGTACCATGCGGGCCTGCGGGCTGCCTCTGTTTGCGGGGTCGGGCCAGGGGTTTTGGGTTTCGGCCGCCGCGCCGGATATCGCATCGGCGGCGCCAGCTGACACTTAGAGGCCCGCGCGACCTGCATCCATCGGCCCGCAAGGGCTTTAGGCCTATGAATGATGTAGCGCGGCGGTTTGGTGGGCTCGCCGCCGCGGGCCGCCGCGGGCCGCCACGGACTCGCCGGGAGAGCTCCGCCGCGAGGCCGCAGCCCTCCCCTCCTTCAGTAGGGAGTGCCGCTGCTTGCCGTGGTCTGAAACCCTTCTGGGGTCTCGGATGCCTCCCTCTTCCCCCACCCCCTCACTCCCGCGCTGCTCCTCCCGTTTTTTTATTGTTTCTGACAGCGTGGCCTCGCCAGGTCAGATCGGCCTGGAGCCAGGCTGCTCACTATACCCAGACGAGGTCGGGGGGGGGGGGGAGAAAGGGGGGGGGAGTGAAAGAGAGCAGAGAGAGAGAGAGAGCAGAGAGAGGGGAAGAGAGAGGGGGAGTGCGAGGGACGAGGGACACTAGAGGGTAGGGTAGGGCGGGAGAAAGTATTTTTACAATGAGTACGAATTTTGAGGTAGGAAACTCTTCCCGTAGTTCGAACCGCCTGGAAACCGAATGTACCATATGAACTTGCTAAGACAACGATGACGTGGTACCAAGAAAAAAGGAACGCAAATAGCAGAAAAGAGTTTTGTGTTCGGGGCCCCGCTTTCAGTGAGACGTCGCCCTCGTGTCCCCCTGCTGGGCCCCCCGGGCTGGCCTGGTCCGGTCTGGTCCGGTGGCCACGGACCCGGTGCTCCCACTGCCAGCCTCCTTCCGCCGGCTGCCGCCGCCCCGGCCTCCCACCCACCGCTGCTGCTACTGCTGCTGCTTTTTTTGCTCGGCAAGCTCAGCCCATTTCTCAATCACGGTCCACCTGTTTCGCCTGCTGCCTCCATCGCCCCCCCCCCCTCTCTTCCTCCCTTGAAGCCCCGCGCGCCCTGTCGTTGTTGCGAACAGGACCACACACCCTCGTATTGCAGAGAGTGAAACAAAATATGGTAAAAAGTCGGGAGTGCGGTGGCGGGGGCCGCGGGGGCTGCGGCCGGCGGCGCTAATAGCCCGTGACGACTGCGCACGCCGGCCGGGCCGAGTCGCACCGCTGGGCAGCCGCGCTGCAGTCCAGGACCCGAGGACACACCGCATAACTACCACAACCCTGTACTGGCCGGACACGCCTCTACGGCTTCGTCTTGTGTGAGACGTGTGTGTGTGTGTGTGTGTGTGTGTGGTTTCCAATCTCCAATTTTCGGGTCCGAAAAAAAAATATCGCTATGGAAGAGGGCGTCGACGGAAGACCCCTGAAGCAGCAGCAGCAGCAGCATCCGTGGAGGGGAAGTGGGGGGGGGGGCACAAGGGGGCCCACTATTATTGCACTGTTTTACATAACGGCGGATTGGCACTATTCCCGGGGCGGTGCAGCTGCGGCCCCAGCAGCAGGCTGTCCAGGGCCTGCTCGGGGATGACGGCAATATTCTGGCAGCAATACTTAGAGAGCGCCCCCCCCCCTCCCCCTCGCCACGGCTTGGCGCCAAGCAGTCTGGCCCCGCCGACGCCGCCGCGGGGGTCCGCGAGACAAGGGCGCCCGCGTCGCGGGAGAGACTGCCGCGCTGCCACGACGAGCGACGACCCGCGGCGACAGCCGAAATAATACGCTACCAATTATTCCGAGCACATCCCCCCCCCCCTGGTGGTGGCCGCCCTCTCCAGCTCCCGCGCGCCGGCGGCAGATTGAGCAGCGCCCCGCGGCGGTGCAGTGCAACGGTGCCTCACCATTGTACACCGGCAGCACACCAACAACAACAACAACAAGCAGATCTTGTTTCACTACCCCAGCCCGTCCCGTCGCCGTCCTGCCGTCCCCGCCCTCCGCGCCGTCCCCGCACAGTCCCTCGCCGCGTTCCTGGAGGCCGCGAGCTGTCAAACGAGGAGGAAAACGCGCCGCCGCGACGGTCCGCCGCGCCCCGCGTGAAGTGCATAGCGGTCTGCAGGGGCTGCTCGCGGAGTAAGGGGGCGCTCGGGGGACTCGTGGCGGGGAGCGGCGCGTGTGAGAAATCGCGTCTTCCTCGCCGCGAAGCACGTGACATAAGCGGGATGAGAGGCGGCGGCGGCGCGGCTACAGCAGCAGCAGCAGCTACCCTGCGCGGGGCCGGCGGGACGTGAACGCCATTACACAAATGAGGGAAAGGTAGAGTGCCGCAAGCGCTTTTCCTGCGAGAGGGACGCGCGATTTCTCATACCTCCGCAGCGTTCTCCTCCTTGGTCGCGCGACTTCTCCGGAGGACTCTTATTCACCGGCCCCGGTGGGGGGGGGGGGGGGCCACCGCCCTGACCAACCGTCTGGAGGGCGGTGGCGTGGACGTGACGTGGACGTGGCGTGGACGTGACGTGCCGGAACACAACCCCCGGGTATTCGAACCCGAGGCATCGTCGTCGTGGTCCGCGCTGCCACGGCCACGGTGCCGGGTGAGAGAGAGAGAGCGCAGGGCGCGGAGCGGGCGGGGCGGGGCCGGCGCCAAGGGTCCGCATTGTGAGGCGCCGCCGCCGTAGCGTTGGGCCGGGCAGGGGTGTTCCCACACTGACAATGAGATACCTGATGCTGCATTCACAGCTCCCGCCTCTCTCCCCCTTGAGGGGGGCGTGCACCGCACAGGCAGCTCGTCATTGCGGCAACAACAGTGGCGTTGTGAGCCCGCAGGCCTATGCCACCGCACCGCCGCCAGCAGCGGCAGCAGAGGTGAGACACTGCAGGGGCTCCCCTCCCTCGGCAGCCTTCAGCAGCATTCAGGGCCGCTAGAATTATCACGTCGAGAACGGCACCACAATGGCGCGCGACCCCCCGCGGGCCCCCGCGGCCCCCGCGGCCCCCGCGACCCCCGCCGGCGTCGTCTTGACGCCGCGCGGTAAGCAGGCTAGGGACGCTGTAATGAAGGTGAGCCGCCAGGCGGAAGTGTATATACTACATGCGTACACATCCATGCACTGCTGAAACTGCAGTCCGTGACTGCAGCGCCGAGCCAGCGGCCAGCCGTGCCGGCCGGATGTCGGGGACCGATAACTCCATTCTTTCCTCGCGCCGCTCATAGCAGGAGCTGTAGCCGCGCGGCGGGGCCGTCCTCGGTCGTTGGCTCGCGAATGGCCGCGAGTGCAGACGGCTGGGAGCCACGCCGCCACCGCCGCCGCCGATGCCAATTCGTGTAGCGCGGTGCGCCCGCTGCCGCTTCGCTAGTGGTGGCTGAGCACTAATATAACAGCAGCACGGGGGCGCGGCGCACTGCGATGCGAGCCCCCCCCCCCCCCCCCCTGCTGCTTGGCGGGGCCGGCGGGGGTCGCGAACGCGATTAGGCCGTCCGCCACGCCGCGCCACGCCGCGCGATGAGGAAACTTTTGCGCGCACGACTGATAAAGTTGGCAGAAATAATGGTGCCGGGTATCTGCAACAATGGGCCGCGCAAGGCCGGCAGCATAGCGAAGGCCCGGCCAGCGGCAGCGGCTGGCGGGCCATATCCCCCCCCCCCCGACCACCGCCTGCTCCCCCCCCCCCCCCCCCCCACTGGCTTGCCGCGGCGGTGGGCTCCCCCAAGCAGTAGTGCACAGCCCCGCCGCCGCCCCCGCGGTCTCGGCGACGGCACGGTGCACACAGCATCCCGCGCCGCTGCTCCACACGGCTTCACGCGTTGGCGCCTTACCTGCACACACACACACACACACACACACACACCTCTGCCTGCTCCGCTGCACACCTGCCGTGATAAAACAATTACGGAGCCCCGCCCGGTGAGCAGCCCGACATGCCTGCTCGGCAGCCGGGTTCGAGTACCGCCCCCTTCCTTGCGCCGGATATTGCCAGCGGTCTCCCCCGGCGGCCCGGCCCCGGCAGCCGGCCCCGAACGTTGTTGTCTACAAGGGCCACTTTTGGCAATTCCCACCTTGCGGAGCCAGCCGGGCGGAAGTCGGCGTCTCGGGCGTGTCGGAAAGGGGGGAAATGGGGTAAGCAGGGGGTGGGGGGTTGGGGGGGGGGCGGCCTCACCCCGAGCACGCCCGACACCGAGTTGTTGGCAATGACACGGTATGACACTATAGCCTTATCTATCAGGCCCGCCCATGGCGGCCCGTGGGCGCCGGAGAGCGAGAGAGAGAGAGAGAGAGACAGACAGACAGACAGACAGAGAGAGAGAGAGAGAGGGGGGGGGGCATAAGCGCGGGGCTGAGCAGGGTTGGAGAGAGAGAGAGAGGAGGGCTGGCCACAAGTAATTATTAAACTTGGCCTCGGCGAGTTTCTTCGGAGGCAAAGTTGGCAGGCAGTTGGTGTGGCGGTGGGGGTAGGCGGTCCGGATTGGGGAGAGGCACAGCGGGGGAGGAGGGGGGGGGGAGGGGCGGTCAGAATGCCGATGACATGCTAAGCAATGCAGCGATGCAGCCCCGGTCCGGGTGCGCGCTGCACGGCACGTCTCTTGTAATTGTTTCCTTGTCCGATACGAGACTGAATGGTTGTCGCGGCAGATAGTCCCGCGTCTCGGCAAGGCGGCGGCGCCCGGACGACACGAACTGGCACAGCGGGCGCCTCCTCGCAGCCCCTCCCCCCCCCCCCCTCGCGCCACAACGTCTCACACCTCACCACCTTGCCACACCCCCTCCACGAAGCTCTGCTCTTCTCCACACACACACGGCCGGACGTTGAGCTGGAAATGTCAGCCCCTTGAGAGGGGGTAGCGCGGAGGGCGAGGGGGGGAGAGGGGAGGGGGGGAGGGGGGAGGTCTCGGGGCACGGCCAGGACAGGCGTCGTACACCGGCCGCATGCAGGGCCGTTACCGGGCCTTAAGGGGTGCGGCCGGGGCACGGGGGGTGAGTGGCTTGTGCATTCGCCCCCGGCCCGGGACGACGACGCGGGGGAGAGCGGTGGAGAGAGGGAGAGAGAGAGAGAGAGGGTGATAGTGTGTGTGTGAGTGTGTGGCGAGGGCTACAGGGCTCTCCGTATAGCGCCCTAAAAAATCAATGGGAGGTCATTTACTGGCTGCTGGAGGAAGGTATGCATCATTCATGAGCACTTCCAATTTCCTGGACACTACGAAGGGGGTGAGGAGGTGGGGGGGAGGGGGGGGGGGGGGGGGGGCGCCTGTGGGGACTGCACCTCCCCGCCGTCACCGCACACCGCACCTAGCATACGGTATGTCAGCCCGTCCTACGCAATTCGCTGCCGGCCGGTGGGAAGCGGTGGCGGGGGCCAAGGAGCCCAGGAGGTGGAGGGGGGAGGGGGGCGGCCTCGGGGTGGTTTACGCGCCCAGCGCACATATGCGGTGGGCACGCGTGCCTTCCCCAGCGCCCCCCCCCCCCCCTGCGAGGAAGCTCTGCATCATTGCTGCCTGCGAATTTATTGCGCGCGACGCCGAAAAGCGACGTCGAAGGAGATGGGTTATACCGATTATATGCGGCGGGGGCGTGGCGGGGGCGTGGCGGGGGCGTGGCGGGGGCGTGGCGGAGCGTGGCGGGCGCCGGCCAGCGGTCAGCCCGCAGGGGGGTCCTCTCCCGCGAACCCCCGTATAGTCAGCATTGACCGCGCACTTATTGAAAAACTTTGTCGCGCCGAGATAAAGTTGTGGCGATATCACTTTCTTAACAACGAGGCAAAACGGGCCGCGGGATGGGCGGCGGCGGCGGCGGCGGCGGGGAGAGAGACGCAGCAGCAAACTTGCAGCAAGCAAAGCTACTTCGCTACCCGCCGCGCGCGGGGTCGGTGGGGTGGTTCAGGGGGGGGGGGGGGCAGGTGTAGGGGGGGGGGCATCAACCCCCCGGGGGAGATCACACTACACCGGCATTAGTGGTGCGTCGGCCCGGGCCGCGCTCAGCCCCGGCAATCCGTCTCCAACTACCTTCAGCGAGGGATTATAAGCATTGTCTCCCGCTGCCGGGGGGGACTTCCTGGAGGCTTGCTGGAGGCTCTCGGGGGCTGCTGGAGGCTCCCGGAGGGGCTTGCTGGAGAAGGAGGAAAATGAGCGATGGCGTCATCGCCGTGCACCGCGCTGGCGTCCCCAAACGAGAGGGGCATTGTCACCCGTGCTGTGCAAGAGGTTACGGATGAGCAGGTGAGTGTGCGGCTGAGCCGAGAGAGAGAGAGAGAGAGAGAGAGAGAACCGGGGGAAGTGGTGTCGTTGATTAGGTGCAGCAAGAGAGAGAGACAGTACGTGTGCTGTTTCCAACATGTCTGCACTGCAAGTGAGAAACACGTACTCCCCCACAAAAGATCAATACACTATGCAAACTGTTAGCCATAGGGGTTGTGATGGTTTTTTTTTTGTTTTCGGAATCGTCCCGTGCGTCCTGTCACATCATTGGGGCAGGTCCGGAGAGGGGCCGGGAGGGGCCGGGAGGGGCCGGGAGGCACTGGCAGTCCCCGCGCCGCTGCAGCGGTAGGTGCATTACGGACTGCATCAATCAGGGGCTGACGGCGGCGACGGACGCGGCGCGGCACGCTAAACCACCGCAACTGCCGGCCTCGTACCGGCCACTCTACACCGTGCGGGGCTCGGCTCGGCACACACACACACACACCCACGCGCACACAGACGTTCACAAACACACACACATACACACGCGCGCGCGCGCGCACGTGTGCAGTGCCCTGGCATTGCTGATCGTGATGGATGGCGGGGTCTGATTCGCGCCCCGCACACCGCTCTGCGCCGCTGCGCCGCTGCGAAATAACCCTCTTACCAGGGACGGCGGCGGCCGAGGTGCATAGCAGACAGGGGGTCACCTCCACTCACCGAGCCGCGCCACTAAACAGCTGGAAGTGGAGGGCACGGGACTGCGGTCCCCCTCGCCCCCTCTTTCCTGGGCAAAAAAAAAATCCAGCGCCTCCCTATACTGCCAAGGGCCCCCCGGGTATGAGAATTCAAGAATGTAAATAAATTCAAATTTATATTGAAATTATACTTTGTAATGAGCCGAAATCAAAATTTTCCAAAATGCCAAAAATATTTTTTTAAAAAGGCGACATTTTTGTTAATGATTCGGGGCCGTCTTCTTTTCACAGAGAGTAGGACGGAAAATCCGAATCGAGTGGGCACCGCGCGATTTTATCGTGAGAAGCATTTCATCCGTTGTAGGGAGTTGCTTGGATAGGTCACGACGCGGGCGTGTGCAGTACCACGACGACAACGGTACTCAGAGGCAAGGGGTAGTGCGGCGCGCGAGTCCGGCCGGAGGCGAACTGCGGGGAGTATCGACGAGCCACTACCGTACTACTTTGTACCCACTTTCGCTCGTCGTATTCCTGCACGCACACCTACTCACACACACACACACCTGCACACACACACCTGCACACACACACCTACACACACACCCGCGCGCGCGCGCGCACAGGTACCCCTCCGCTGGCGGGGCGATAAAACACGGGGGAGGTATAGTACGTCAGCACCGCTCTGCGTCGACTTTGTTTCGCGGGCCGAGAGCGACACAATCCCAGCAGCAGCAGCGGCGGCGCGGAGTGTCGGGCAACAGAGCGGCGGCGGCAGCGGCGGCGGAGCTGTGTCCGCTATAAAGCGGCATTCCTGCTGCAGTCGGGGGGAGCGACACTGCAGCGGCGGCGTCCCGGCGGCGTCCCGGCCGCCCCACGTCTTCACGCACGCATTGACGGGGAGGTGGTGGTGGGCGCCGCGCGCGGGGGGCCGCGGGGGGCCGCGGGGGGCCGCGGGGGACTCGAGTGTGACGGTCCGCGCGCCGCGTCAGGGCGCCCCCCCCCCCCCCCCTCGGCACATCCATCACCGTGGTGGCGGGGCGCGGGCAGGGCGTTTGGCCGCTTTGCGAGCCGCTCCGCGTCATGAATACGGAACAAGAGTGTACCGTCCCCCTCTCCGCCGGCCCCCCGCGGACCCCCCGCGGACCCCCCGCGGACCCCCCGCGGACCCGCCCCGAGCTGCGCCCTGACATGCACGGTGCCTCCGTGTCCAGGAGTGCGGCCCTGACGGGGGCCTGATAGCCCGCCGCCGGCGCTGTATGCGTGCGTGTGCGTGCGTGCGTGCGTGTGTTGTGTGTCCGTGTGATGTGTGTGTGTGTGTGCCTGTGTGTGGGCCAGGCGTATACGACCGGCGTGGCGTGGCGCGGCCTGTTGAACGGCACCGGCACGGGCGGCTGCAGAGGCAGCGGTGAGCGCCCGTCAGACGGAGGGTAGGCAACCCGGGGACGCGCGGGCCGGGCGCGCGGCCTACCAGCGCAGGGGATCCCCGGCGCGGCAGCATTATACGGGGACGACGCGGCGCGCTTCGTTTCTCATGCCGTCCAAGGACAGACGGCGGAAACAAATTCCTAAAACGTATTTTCTGCCCGACTTATATAATTTTTTTTGCCCCGTTTACACATTTAAAACAAAGAAGTGAAAGGAGGGAGGACGGGGGGGGGGGGGGGGACGGGGGAAAGGCGATGCTGTGGCTTTGGTGTGGGTCCAAACCGAGTCGAGGAACGGCTGTTCTATCGGACTGAGATAAATGGGCCCCCAATGGTCGGCGTGGCGGGGCGTGGCGGGGCGTGGCGGGGCGTGGCGGGGCGTGGCGGGGCGTGGCAGGGCGTGGCGGGGCGTGGCGTGCGGTGGGAGTGGGGCCCGGCAGCAGCCCTGCGTTGCCCGGCGCTGCCCGGCGGACGCTGTGGCACTGACCTCCGCCTGACCGCGGCTGCAACGCCTCACGGAAACGAAAGGTCTCCAGTTACGAAAGTTTCTGAAATTTTCAGAAGGTTCCAAAAATGTTCTGAATTTTTTTTTTTTGAATTCCGAAAATTCCCTTGATATTTGCGGGTTCAGGACCCTTACGTAAATTTCACAAATATATTGGTAAAACTAAACCGTAGCACTACACCGAACATGGGAACACGCTCCGCCGCCCTCGAAAGTTGTTACGACCAGATCTGACTCTTTGCGTATCGACGTCGATAGGTAAAATAACTGTCTTTGACAGGAGTGTTATTTACAAAGTGTGCAGAGTGTACCCGGGCCCCGAAACGAAGCCACGCGTTACACTATTATTATTATTTTTTCTATTACAATATGGCAGGACCCGATTCAGCAGAACAACGCGCCCTAAAATGTTGAGCTCCTTCCACGAGTTGGCTTTACGGAGGGCGGCGGGGGCGGTGGGCCTGATTTGCTATGCAGGGTCGCCGGAAGCAGCCTGCATGTCGTCTTCTGCTGGGGAGGAGCAGAGGCGGGGACAAAACGGCTGTCTCCTCGAGTCGGCCGGGACTGACCGGCCCGCCGGCGCTGCGCTTGGAGACCGTTTGGGCATGCGGCGCCCCAGCGGGGCCCCCAGCGGGCACCCCAGCCTCCCGGACCCCCGGCGGCACCCTCTCGGACGGACAGAAATGCACATTCCAGCATTAGTTTCCCCATCTTCCCTCCCGCGCCGGATTGCTGCCCCCCCCCCCCCCTCGCCCGGCCGCCCCCATTGTCATTCCCCCTATTAAGGATTCGTGTGCAGGCGACCCGACCCTGCAGGAGCCTGCAGGGCCCTGCAGGAGAGCCGGTGCAGGCTAACAGGGCCGCCGGGTCGACTCGGCACAACAGCGCGGCACGACGACTTTGCATCGGCCCGGCTCGGCTCCGCTCGGCTCCGCAAGGCCCCGCTCTGGCTGCCTGCTGCGGCTCCGGTTTCGGCTTGGCTGGGCGGCAGGGGGACCCGACGGCGACGGTTTCCTGCGTTCGGGCACAAATTGGCCAGGAGAAACGCGGCCCTCTGTCGTGGGGCTGATGCACCGGAAACGGCAAGGAGCGTCGCGCCCGTCCGAGCACAGACTGGATAATCTGGAAACGATTTTGTCACAGACGCGCAATTGTTTTCGTCAGGGCGGTTCAAAATTCAGTGGGAACGGTCCATTGTATTTTAGTATGTTCACCCTTAAAATAAGTTTCGTCTTTAAAAACATTTAAAAAATGAAATTTAATGACTTAAAATTTTAATGAAATAAATGAGCGCTGCACATGGGACTCGAGTACGATTGAAGATGAGTGAGTCGACACTCAAACAAATAAGGATCGCGTTATTTAAAAAAAAAAAAGAATTGTGAAAAAAATGAATTACAAAAATCGGAAATTTTCGGAAACCTTGAGAAATTTTCTGAAATATTATTATTATTATTTTCGGAAATTTCCTCGGAATTCTCGGGAAACGCTGGTATTTCCTGGAATGGCCCTAGTGGCAGCATTGATGTCGGCTGGCGCACCCTCCCCTCCCGGGGCGGAGCGGCGCCTGGCGCATTGACAAAACGCGGGGCTGCCGCCGGCCGCCAGTTGGCACAACAGCAGCAGCCGCAGCGGCAGCCGCCACGCCGCAACGAAATTAGTGTGAGGCGGAAACAGGAGCGACAAAGCCTGCTAAATGGTGATGCGCGCGCCGCCAGCGCCGCCGCCGCCGCCGCCGCTGCTGAGCCTCTCGTTACAGTCGGATTTCAGTTGCGCCGCGCAGCTCGCGGTCCGGAGCAGCCGCGCGGGTAAAGCCAGTACGGCGGCTGATGCCCCGGCACAGCACCCTGCGCCAGAGCCGCCCTGTCCCAGCTGCCGCGCGGGCTCGCTGCCCTGTCTGTCCATCAAACTCCGTGTCATTTTCTTTATCCTCTGCCTCTACATCCTCTTCATCCTCTCTTCAATCTTCACTCTTCAATCTTCATTCTTCACTCTTCTTCTTCTTCTTATTATTATTCTACTCCTTTTTTCCAGGACCAATGACTATAAACGAATATAATGTATACGAGTACTCTCATACTGCAATAAACCAATTAGTCTTTCAGCTAATGTGTTTTTCTCTTACCATATCCTCCACCCTCTCCATACGGATACACCCCGCGATCCTCGTCAGTACTCCACGCCCAGTGTTGTACGTAGCCGGGAGTATCGCCGCGTCGAGCGCCCGCATCTCGTCGCTACTCCTGGCACGTGGGTCCAGCGCGCGGGGTATCGAAAGTCTTATACCCCGATTGCACTGGAACTGGAAGCGCACATACCCCCGAACCACACGGTTATCATTGCCCCCCCCCCTCCTCCACGCCCCAAAATTTATCACGAACATTACCGCATACCTTCGGCAAATTTCGTCACTGAGTAGGGCCCGAAATCAAACACCTCTCATACGGTCTACTAGCATCTGACGAGTCACAATGTTTAAGTGACCTTAAGATTACCTATGATATCGATATCTATAGTAATAACATGATCTGGTTTCCGATATGTCAGCCATTTGACTAACCTGACATCAGTTATATCACTGATGATTATCATTGAAATCGGACTGCTGATATCATCGCATATTATTGATATCTATCGGATAAGTCAGTTGGTATGACACCGCGGGTCCGGGGGTCTCCAGCGGCACGACTCCCCCCGTGACCACGGCCCCTCTGATGCTGCGGTCCGCGTGCCGTGTTGCTCCGCGGCCGGGGAGGGGGGGAGTGGCGGGGGGAGGGTGGGGGGAGGCGGGGGAGGGGCGGGGCGCAGGATCAGGCGGCCCTCCTCCTCGCGCGGGCCTTCAGTCGCGGGGTATCCTCCGTGGGGGAAGGACGACGCGTGTGTTTGCCGTGTCCGCGTCCGTGTTCAACGCTGTACGAGCGTGTTCTCGTATCGCGTCCTCCGCGTGTGCGTGTGTGTGTGTGTGTCCGCGTATGTGAGTGACCGTGTGTGTATGTGTGTGTAGTGTGGATCGGATTACAGTGCGCCGCGCCTCACAAGGAATACTCCCCCAGCTGTGCGTGTGCTCGATGTTGTGACCCCAGTGCTCCCTTGTGTCCCTCCGGTGTACCCCCCGGTGTACTCCCCGTGTACCCCCCGCGGCGTTGCCATGCTCGCCGCCGACATGTGACCAGTGCTAAGTGATCCCCGTCTTCCCCAAATATTGCCCTCGCCGCCTTGGAGTACGCCGACAGCCGCCGCCGCCGCCGCCGCCATGTCCCGGGAGGCCCGGAGGCACAAGCTGCTGCTGGAGTACCCCTGCAGAGTCGAGGGCTGGCTCAATGTTTGTGGTGAGTGCTCGTCACCCGGCACCGGAGCCGCCGCCGGCCGCCGGTGCGGTGCCGTGTTGGAGGCGTCACACGACGGTGTGAAAAGTTAAGCGCGCGCGCGACCCTCGGCCGGTATTTGAACCCGCCGCGGTGGCTTCTGAGAGTGCCATGCCGGCGCGCAGCCTGGTAGGACGACAGGACAGGTGCCCCTCCGACCACAGGCCGCAGGTGTGCGGGAGAGGGGGCGGGGGCTTCCGCAATTAGTGAACTACGTTTGTGTGTATGTGTGTGTGTGTGTGGTTGGGTGCCTTGGGGGTAACAAGGGGGCGGAGGCTCGGGGAGGGAGGTGGGGGAGGCGCCGAGCTGCTCTGCGCCAGGTATCTGGAGCACCCTCCAAGACTCAGACAAATATTTTTGCTGTGTCTACCTCCACGACATAGCGTGGCGGACCACTCCTCTCGTCACCTCTCTCTCTCCCCCTCTCTCTCTCTCTCTCTCTCTCTCTCTCTTTCTCTGTCTCTCTCTCTCTCTCTCTCCTGATGGCCCACGGCTACGAAACTACACGGCGTTCTGTGTGTGCTATCACGATACGCCCTCCGCTATGCACACACACACACACACACACACGCACACACGGCGTCCAGGAATTCAGCTCGGCCTCTGGCCCTGGCCCTTTCCTTCCTGTCCTCGCCCCGCCCGGGGGCACGGCCGCTCGCAGGGCCCGGCAGGCAAGGGCCAAGCCTTTCGGCCGGGCTGGGAGCCGTCCCGCCGGGAGCAGGGCATTCGGTGCGTGCATGGCGGAGTGCACGGCGCACGCGGCCGCTAGCAGGGGCCCGGCCGGTCCTGCCAGGGTCCTGCCAGGGTCCTGCCAGGGTCCTGACGGAGTCCTGCAGCAGGGCCGGGCCGAGGCGCAGACCCGACGCCGGGGCACGATGCACCATGCAGCGCCAGAGCGGGAGAGTTGGAATGTGTTATTTGCGGAAACTTCACACGAACACCATATAACGTTTTATTAGGGGGTTGGAGCGTCGCACACACACACACACGCACACAAACGCGCAGGGAAGAAGGAAGTACGCACTGCCATTGTAACGGCGGGCGGGGTCCTTTGGCAGGCTTATCTCTATATCCTCCTCCTTGCTCCTCTATCTCACGCCTCCCTCTATCTGTGTCTTTGTGTGCGTGTGTGTGTGTGTGTGTGTGTGTGTGTGCTCGTACCGTGTTGCATTGTATTTCGGTGAGCAGACTCGGCGAGCTACCAGCCCCAAATATGGTGTCCGCAGCAGGTTTTCCGACAAGGACCCCGACAGGGTGACGCTTCTGCGGACATGACTGCGGCCGTCACAAAGGTGTTTACAGGTGGTCACAGGTGGTCACAGGTGTCACAGGTGGCAGCTGCTGCAGCTGCTGCTTGGGGGGCCGCTCCCAGATCCAGTGTCGTCGGCTTGGCTTTCGGAGTGCGGGTGTGGTGGTGTGCACATGGCGTGTGGCAGGTCAGTGCCGTGCATTGCGGCCAGGGCTTGTCGCGGCGCTGCGCCGCTGCCATTGGAAATGCGACGCGTGTGCTAATCTGCATTCGAGTCGCGAGTGCAGCGAAGGCCGCGGCGGCGCCGTGTGCCGCGGTGTGGCCCTCCCGCACGGCAACGGGCGCCGCTTGCAGCCGTAAAGAGCGGCGTCCAATGTCGCGCGTGCGTCGTGAGAGGGAGTATCTCCAGTCACTACTCGTGTGATGGCTGTCGGTGCGCGGGTTCAAATAGCGCAGATGGAGACGTGAGTCTTCTCGTTCAGTGGTAGAAGGAAATTTTCAGAAAAAAAGGCACTAGTATTTATTAAAATTTACAAAAAAAAATCCCCAAAATTTCGGAGATTTTTTGAAAATTATTTTTTTTTGGAATGTTTCGGAAACAGAACAGAAACGGACACCAGAAACCCTACGGTCGAGTTAGTTTCGTACGGGTTTGGCGTGGTGTAGTGATGCAGCGCTGTGTGTAGAGCTCGTTTTCGGTGGGGGCCCGCTGCTGTTTCTGGCAGGGTGTTGATGACCGGCCCGTGCCGGGCCCGGCTGCTCCCGCGGTGGCCGGCCCGCATCAGTCCGGGCGCCCCGCCCGGTCCCCCGCACCCGCCACGCCCTCGACTTGACCGCGAACCCTGCTGGGGGTCCGAGTGAGCATCTGGGAGCCGCCGCCGGGGGGTCGGGGCTGCCGTCACAGCTGCGTGAGACACCGCCGACGTAGTATTTGAGCCCGCGCTATCTGTCCACAGGGTCCTTACCCCGGAGGTCCGCAGGTAATAGGGTTACTAGTACCGAAATTAACAACAAAAAAAATTCAAAAATCGAAAAAAAATCAGATTTTATTTTCGAAAAATTTGTGAAATACTGTTGATTATTTTTTTTTTCGGGACTAGTGACCCGAGCCCGGAAGTGGAGGGCCATCTCCGAAATACGTTACTCCGCTGAAAGTCGCGGGTCACGCGCGCGGCGCCGCGGTCCCGCCCCGTGTCCTGCCTGGCGTCGGTGGGGCCCCGCCCCGTCCGGTGTCTCCACAAGGAAGCGCGTAACGGGGTTGGCGCGGCGGCACGAGCCGTGCGCGGCACGACGCCCCGCACGTCGGCGGCGGCTGGCTACGTGGATCACGGCCGACTGTGGGCCGCCGTCGGCCCCCCCACCCCGACCTAGAATAAAGCCGCCGCTGGCACAGTACGGACGGCCGCGGCCGCCGAGGCCCCCCTCCGCCCCCGCGCCGCCCGCGGGGGTCACACTGCAAGGCGGCCCGGCCCGCCTCGGCCTGCTTGCACACGGCGTGTCGGTACCGATGCTGCTTGTACCGCCGCTGCCCGGCGTCGGGTTTCCATTCCGCTTCCTCGTCCTGCGGCGTACTGCAGGCCACGGTGTCTCCCAGACCCCCGCCGCCGCGGCCCGCGGCCCCGCACTGCTGTCTGCACGCGGAAACGGCCGCGGCGGTGTGTTACGACTGAGCCGACCTCCTCTACAGGAGCAGCAGCAGCAGCAGCAGCAGCAGCAGCGTCAAAAGCGTGCGTGAAACGGACACCGACGGCCACAAAAGCGGCACGGCGGCGGCGTAGCGGCGGCGGCGGTGGCGCGTCGGCAGTGGCCGTTACCGCCCTATTCTATCTAGGGACGGCGTCGTCCGGCCCCGTCCGGTCCGCCCCTGCGGCGAGTGGACGTGAAATACGAGCCCCAGCAGCGCTCGGCCCGCCCGGCCACAGCACAGTACTTTCACCCCGGCCGCCCCCGCTGGTGTTTTCCGCAATGTTTCGTTGTCCGAAAGCCGCGCCCCCTTCCAGCAAACACTTATATTTACGCGCCCCCGAAGCAGCAGCGGCAGTGGCAGCAGCCCATGACTGACCGACCCCGCGGCCGTGGAGGGCCGAGGTGGGCGCGCAGGCGCCGCGCCGCGGAGCCCTGCCGGAATAATATAACAAGGCGAGAGTTTTCTCGTTAGGGGAGAGCCGTCATAACTCACGGGGGGTGTCGAGTCGGCGGTCACCACACCGAGGGGGGAACCCCATTATAACCGAGTTGTGTGGAAACAGCGCGCGGCGGCCGTGCCGGGGGATAAATCCGATACGTCGATACCGTTCGCGGCCGTGCGGCGGGGCGGGGAGTATCGGGCGCCGCCGCCGCCGACTCGGCCGCGCTGATTAGCATAGTACTTTCGTACGGCGTGGAGGGAGCGGTGCACTCCGCACCGCGCGACGCGAGTTGGATTAAATACACGAAGCAGCGCCGCGCCACGTACATGATGATTAATACCGTACATGATGATTAACACCGGCCATTTTTCCGGCCGCGCTCACGTCGCGAAATGCGATTTTTTTCGCGCGGCGCGGGGGGTAATATTTCGCGCGGCCCGCGGCCTCTTTAGCGCGCCCGGAACGGATTAGTTTATACAGTCCGCGGCCGCGGCGGCGGCCGGCGGGCTATCAGTGTCGATGTGAGGCGGGGCGTGTCACTGCGGATAGGTGATGGCCGGCGGCGCCGTGCCGAGCCGAGCAGGCCGCCGCGCCGACGTGAAAAGGCTGACAATTGATCATCGCGGAGGTACGACTACTCGCTGGGCGTGATTTGTTGTTTCGGCGCTGCGCCCGCCTCCGGTGCCGCGGGGCGTCTGCCTGTAGACCCCACCGGGGCCCCACCGGGACCCCACCGGGACCCCCCGTGCGGTGATGCGGGCAGAAGACGAGGCTCCTACGACTGGGCGGAAGGAGAAAAAAAATCATTCGCACACTATGATTGCTGTTCTAGCGAGCGGTGACCTCATACGAAAACGGGGGAAAAAAATATGTACGGTCCAAAGCGAAAAACCCAAATTAACGAAACTTCGTATTCCTCGATTTCCGACTTCGACACAATAATCCTGTCGTTTTAAACTAAGTTCCTCCAAAAAAAATCAAAAAAGGAAATTTTTTTAAACATTTCACAACGTGAATAATATTACGAGCTTGTATACTCGGGTCGTGTATATGCCATACGTGATGGGACAAGGTACCAAAGTGGATAAAAATAAATGTCCGACACCGTAACAAACCGAACCGGACGAGGAAACACCCTAAAGCCCTTTTACGCTGTGCGGCGCGCGGCACGGCCCCGTGTGCGATGCGGCCGAGGGGGGCCTCTGTTCACGGACGGGTGTACACTGACTGGTGACTGGACCGGACTTTTCCGTGGACTGGAATGAAAATTTTGCGATCATTTATGGTTTCTGTGTTCTGAGCTGCTGCCCACCCCAAAGTAGGTTAAAAAGTCATTCCTACCGTTACCAAAACTCAAAACGAAAATATTTTTGTTTCGCTTAGAAGCATGTGGATGCTTATGAAAAAAAAAATGCAAAAATGGGTGGGCACTACCTCGTCCCAGGCCTCCGCCTGGAACCCTCCTGCTTAACTTCGGTGTTCGAATGGGAACCGGTGTACCAGGTATTGACCGCCGCAAAGACACCGGCACAACGCAGCGGCCTTTTTCAGGGGCACGCTTCCGCAACGGTCAATGTAGCCCCCTCCGCCAGCCAGATTTCCGGAATCAACTCCCTTCGACTGGCTGGTTGGTCTGTGGCACTGCGGCCACTCCCGAGCGGATTGGGGGGGAGGTAGGCTTTCCTATATCGTACACAGCCGAAGCTGCTGTACTTCACGACGAACCCTAGTCGCGACGGCGTGTCCTCGTCTGCCAGATTCACAGGGAGCGAAAACGAAGGTACCGAACCCTAGGTACCCCCGTAGCATACACCCGAGTCTCCGAACCAAGTTTCCTTGGTAGACACAGAGCCCCCCCGCCGGAAACCCCGGGCGACCGAGAGAACCTCGGACCCGGGAACGGGGGTAAGCCCGACCGTGCTGCGGGAATCTTCAAGTTGAAACCCAACGCTTACATCTCTCAGTGACGCAGCGCGCACGGCCGTTCAGACAGCCATACCGACGCCACGTTCGGAAGTATATTTTACCCTCTGCCTTCCAAACACAGACACAAGAAAAATTTAGATGGACTAGCCGGACTCGAACTTACGACCTTTCGACCGCTGGCCAGCCACCCTACCCATACGGCCACAGAGCCGCGATGGTGGCGGCAGCGCGCCCCCGGTACTTTACACCATGTCGCCTTAGCTGAGCCGACAGAAAAAACGCACGGACCGGCAAAGAGTTGAATATCCGACCAGCCACTCGCCGACCGGACTCGCTAACCACGCAGCTACCGAGCTTCGGTGTGGGGCGGCCGTGCGCTCCCGGTACTGTAGCCGCACGACGTGTCCGACTGGAAATTGACTGGAGTCTGACTGGAGAGTGACTGGACTGGAAGGCGTACACTGACTGGAAGCTGTGCGGCACCCCTCGGGTACCCCCCTACGGCACGCGCGCCTGCCTGTCCCGCGGACAGCCAGCGCCGTCTCTCTCGCTCTCGTGGCCGATGACGACCGTCTCCGTCGTCCGCCCCCGCCGCCCCGCCTCTGCTCGCTCTGCCCCCCTCAAAACCAAAAGTCCAAAGCCAGCAGCGGCGCGGCGGTCGTCACAAACTTCCGTGTGTATCCGTTCGTCTAAACTTCCTCCCCCCGCAGGCACGGCGGCTGCGGTTTCTCGTTGTTATACGACCGGCGGCCGCCCCCGCCGCCCCCGCCGCCCCCGCCGCCCCTGCAGGGGCTCTGCCGGCCCCGCGAGAGCCGCCGCCGGCCGGATCTGACGGCGGCATCTCCGCGCCCCGCCGGTCCGGGAGATGAAAATCTCTAAGTTTCTCTCCGCTTATTGGGTTAAGGACAAAACGGGACCTGCTGCTCCGCCGCGCCTGTGCGCGCGCGTGTGTGTGTGTGATCGCGAACCTTGTAGTATCGCGGCCCTGTTACAAACAATTGTATTTACTGCGTCAGAAAGGCCCCCGCGCGAGTGGGAAGTGCGTGGGACCGACAGCGGGAATCGAACCCGCGGAGCCGCTCGGGCCCGTACCAACAGCAGTGTACCCCGCTCGCACCTCCCCCGCATAGCGACCGATCAAGGCCGTCGCACGACCGTTCCCAGGGATCCCTCAATATATTCTCCCCAGGTTTTGACACTCGAGGGCCCCCCGCTGGGACGCGTTAATCGTCCATCACCGCGATGACGCCCCGCCCAAAACAAACACCTCCGGCATATTCTCTCGGGCTTATTAATTTTTCCTGGTCCTTTTGCCTGTATTATTTGTAGGGAAGTGTCGGGCTTACGGGCCCATTAGCCCCCCGTCGTCCATTAGGACCCGAGCGCGCTCACACGTGAAGAAGAAGAAGAGGAGGATGGTCTGTCGGCCGCCGGCAGGAAAAACAATGTAACGGCGCCCGAGGCCTCCTCCTCCCTCGATTTAGATCAGCCGTAATTGCTGTCTCCGCGAGGCGCGCCTTGTTCTGGGCTTCAGAGTCGTTCCGCCTTCACTCGACTCGAACTCGGCGGTGCGACGGCCGCGTGGGTGCGGAGCCCGGTGTCACGGGTTCGAATATCCCGCGCTTCGAACCGAGTTGCCACCTTTCGCCGCGGTACGCTTTCTGAGCGAGTTGTTGTGCTCGCGTGGAGTTACAACGGCGCTGCCAGCTGGAAAAGGACGCCTCGCGCCGCTGGACGTCTGCTTCAAAATTGGGGCGGGCGGGGCGCGCGGCGGCGGTGCTCCCCGGTGCACGCAAGGTGGGGCCATTCTAATCAAGTGGGACAAAGAGAGAGAGAGAGAGAGACAGATACAGACATAAGGAGACAGACGGAGACAGACAGAGACAGAGGGACAGACAGAGAGAGAGACAGAAAGACAGAGACATAGGGACAGAGAGAGATACTATGATCACCATGGAAAGGAAGAAGCAGATAGAGAGTGAGACGTACGCGGTGGGGTATAACGGGCTCACAGTATGGAATACCAGGGCGTTGTCATGAAAGGCCCCTGATGATGATCCCACACGATGAGAGAAATAAAAAAGAGGTGTGACGTACGGGTGGATGGCACGCTTGTGTGTGTGTGTGTGCGTGTGAATGTGTTTCGGGCAACGCCTCCAGGTGGCGCCACCGACGCGTCACTCACTCGAGCCCCGCCCCATCCGTGACCCTGCGAAGTTGATGGTGCGAGCAGAAGGCTGCGTCTGCTGTTCCTCGCGTCGAGTTTTATATCGACACGAATTGTTTTGGAAAGGTGTCCTCTCTGCATTGCGAAGGCTTTGCTGAAAGAAACTTCCTGTCCAGTTATGATAAAAGTTTATAATAGAGTTACGGTTAGGTAGCGGCTCGGTGCAGCTCTGTACGCCGCTAAATGCGCGTTCCCTGGCAGCCCGCCCTCTGATGCTCTCCGGCCGTTGGCGTCGAGGGCGTCGCCCGGCACCGGATGACGACGAGTCCATGAGCACGTCGCCGTCAGACACCGACGGCGAGGTGCGGCGTGGCCGTCCGCGGGGCCACGGAGGAGATGAAAAGCGCACATTTCCTTTCTCCTCTTTTCCCTTCGACGGCCGCTTGTCTCTGGAGCGAACCCATCGAGCGCGGCGGGAAGAGAGGATGAGGGGGCAGACATGAAAGGCACGGGGAGTAAATATTTGTGTATTTTTGAGCGAAGGGACGCGCGGGGTTGCGCGGAAGGGGTGGTCCGTCTCGGCCACCCCTCACTAACCAGCCAGCCTCCCTCGCCGACGGGCCGACGGGGTGCGTCTGCTTTGACGACGAGAAAAACGAGGGGCGCGCAGGTTTTGTATTTTTTTTCTTCGCTGCGAGAGGCGGGCAGAGCGCGAGGGGTGCGTTTGGCACAAGGCCATCGAAAAACGTCCGCCGCGCAGTATATTTGCTCCGCCCCGATGCTGTGCATGCTGCTGTAGGCGTCGGCAGCGGCGTGCTCCCCGCGGGAGGTGAGGGGAGTCGGTGTTCGTGTGTGCGACGGCCACCTGCCCGGATGATCGGCGGGAGGGGTGGCGGGGCGCGCGCGGACTCGCTCGCCGCTTCGCCGACCTTTCCAAGGACGAGCTGACATTTCAGCGCTGCGCCAGGCGCACGCCAACGGCCGTGGCCGCGCGAGGATGTCCGGACACGGCCCTCACTCCAGAGGGGCCCTGCTGCGCTCCCGCTGCGCTCCTGCGGGGGGTGAACTCTGAGCAGCAGCGGGCTGCCCGCGCTCATACTCTATTCAGCGAGGTGGTGCCGCCGCGTGTCCCGCGCCGCTCGTCCCGTCGTCCTTCCGTTTTCGCGCGGGGCCGGCTGCCGGCCGTAGCGGCGACGGCGACGGCTTTTGTGCGGGCCGCGCTTCCGTCGCAGACAAACTTGTGGGGGCTTTGCTGGCGGTGACTCTGAAAAGGTTATAGTGTTGCCGTCATGATCCGTGTGGAAGCAGAGCGGAGCGGACGCGGGCCGGGACGGGACGGGGCGGGACGGGGCGGCCAGGGACCCCCTCCGCGGCGGGGCGCGGGCGGGAGGCCGCAGGAGGAGACGGTACGGAACGGAGGGGTTGGAAGCGGGATGAGCCAGGCCGGGCCGAGCCCAGCCGCCCGGCGTCGGGGCGGTCGATAGAACAGAACTCCGGGCGACGCGCCCCGCTGCACGGCGTAGCACACGGAGCGGCGGCGGCAGCGGCGCTCCCGCGGTGCCGCGGGGTATGAGAAATGCAGATGGCCGCACGCAGAAAAAACAACAGCAAATAACAATAAATCCCGTTCGCGCGAGCGGCTCTTATTAAATTTTCCTTTTATTAAAACCACACTGAACATTTTCTCTCTCTCACGGCAGTGGAATTGTGTCAATTCTGAAAAAAAATATTTTGGAGTGAAAATTCTTAGCTGTCTGGTGCGTTGACAGAGAGCAAAGGGCCCTCCGATCGCTTCAACTTTAATTGGCGGCCAATTGCGTCGAGTGCGACGAGGACGAGTGCAGATGCGAGTCTGTCTGTCCTGCTCGCACTCGCGGCCTTGGCGCGCGGCACTGAGGAGGAGGCGACGCCCTCTGTTTCATGACTTCATTATGTCACCATCGTTCGGGTCAGACCCCCCCCCCCCTCCTCCCCCCGCACAACTCTATCGTGGCGGATTACGCGTCTAGGATCAAGACAATGATCGGACGATCGGTTCCGAAAACAAACGTTGTCGGCGGCGGTCGGCTTTTGTTCCTCCGCTAGAGGAGGGACCCCATTAAAGTCAGAAGCCACGACGCGGACGCCGCGGCTAAGTCTCTGTGTGTGTGTGTGTGTGTGTGTGTGTGTGTGTGTCCAAAACAAAAACGTGCATGGGCGACGTAGCCTTCCATCACAGCACCGCGAGCTTACTGACACGCGGACTCACAGAGACGCCCCCCCCCCCCCCCCGGGAACCTTTTCTCAGTCTCAGCTCGGCTCAGGGTGTGTGTGTGTGTGTGTGTGTGTGTGTGTGTGTGTGCGTGTGTTGCACACAAGTCTGCACGACAACGAGTCAATAACAAGACGGCAGGCAGCGGGCAGGCCGATTACCGTGTTACCGACGCGGCGCACCGCTGACCTCCGCGGCCACACAATGGGCGGCGTGCGTTTTGTAGACGACGGCGGCGGCGGCGGCCTAGGATCGCGAGCCCACGGCGCGCACGCCCCCCGGGCCCCGCCGGGCGCGAAATCAGATTTTACTTCATGATTGGCGCGTCTCTCATCTCCCCGCTTTGGTTAACGGGCGTCTCTGCGCCGTCCCCGTACACAATACAGGCAAGACCGATACGCACGCAGCATTACGTTCGGGATAGGGGACTTCAGAGACGGTCCGAACCGGACGTGAGGCCACATACACGTCGGCGACTGCTGGTCGGCGCCGACGTGGAGGCTCTGCCTCCTGCCGCGGTACCCCCGGCAGCCCCGCCGACGCTGCCCCGTGCCGCGTCCACCCACCGACAACATGCGCGCCCTCTTTGTCTTCGGGTCCCTCGTTGACCATTTTTTCCGCACCATTGTGCGCACCGTATGCAGCGGTGGTGCGCCAGCGAGAGGCTCGTCAGAGGGAGGCTCCGAGCTCTCCATCCCTCTCTGGCCGCCGACCCGTCCATCCCTCTGTCTCCCTCTCTCTCTCTCTCTCCCTCTCTCTCTCTCTCTCTCTCTCTCTGCCCCGCACTGCCGCTCGAACCGACGATTAGGAGTGCAGCCCGTGGCGGCGCGCGGCTGGGCTATCATATCGCGGGAGAAGGACAGGAGACTCGGCGAGCCGGGCGGGAGCAGGGGGTGGGAGAGAGATGCGCAGCAAGGCGTTTATGGTCCTTCCGCCCATAAAGTAGGCAGCCCCCCGCGGCCGGCGGACCTGGCCACTCCCCTCCGAGGCGGAGTGCAGTTTTCGATCGCTGCAGCTGGAGGAGGAGGAGGAGGAGGAGGAGGAGGAGGAGGAGGAGGAGGAGGAGGAGGAGGAGGAGGAGGAGGAGGAGGAGGAGGAGGAGGAGGAGGAGGAGGAGGAGGAGGAGGAGGTCTGGTTGTCACTCTGGGAGGGGAGCGCGGCGGGGTCGGGGTGTGAGGGGTGGCGTGCGGCGGGGAGGGGGTGCACTTGCTGCTGCACCGCCGCACGCGTCCCACACCGCTTCCATTCTCATGCGCAAGGGCGCGACCTTCCCTCCCTCCCTTCCCCCCTCCCTCCCTCCCTCCCTCCCTCCCTCCCTCCCTCCCTCCCTTCCTGCCTCCCCTCCCGCAGCTATACGTTCCCATCCCCATCCGCCCGGCCCGCGGGGCTGCGATTCGGTTCACGTCTTGCATTTTATAACTCCCGCCGCGGAAAGCGGTCCGAAGGATACGAAGCTCGCCCGACACTTTTTTGTTTTCGCGGGTGATACGGGTGGGGCCTCGCGCGGTCACCTCAGCCGGACTGCCAGAGAGCGCCGCGGCCCTGTGATGAGCCTTGACCCCTGCCCTCGGCCCACCTATACACTCCCCTTATCAGTCTGGCCGTGTGTGTGTGTGTGAGTGTGTGAGTGTGTGCGAACGCCGCCGCAGTAAAACCGTCCCTGAGCAGGGGCGTGGGCGCGGGGTGGGAGAGTCGCGATGATTGACCCAGTTCCACGACAGGGGGTGCCAAAGGCGAAAAATCAGTGAGGTTGTCGGAGTCCGGCCGGCCCGCGTGCGGCCGTGTTTGCTGCACGCGTGCCGTCCTCCCCCTCGCCGGAGGGTGCGATCCACAGCGCCATCGCCGCCTAGCCGCCGCCGCCTAGCCGCCGCCGCCTAGCCGCCGCCGCGCAGAAGGCGTGGTATTTAAATGTCACACTTGTCGCCCTTGCTGCCGAGGCGGTGGCGGCCGCGGGACCAGGGACCCCCGATAAGCCACCCCGTCCTCGCGGCTGCCTCCCTCCCCTCCCCTCCTCCCCCTCCCCTCCCCTCCCCTCCCCTCCCCCTCCCCTCCCCCTCCCCCAGGACATCATTACACCGTCATCATGGAGTCCCCGTCGGCGTCCCCCAGCGCGACGCCTCCGGGCTCCGGGTGGCGGCCGGGGGTCGGGGGATCGCGGTGCTGCGCTACGCACACACACACACGCACACACACACACACGACACGACACAAACATTTACGGTACAACGGCCCGGGCCGGCGGAGATTCCGGCCGACCCCGCCGTGCCGTGCCTCGATACTGCGCCGCCGGCACCACCCGTATAAAGAGATTGGGGTTTGTGCGGCTTCGCCAGCGCGCGTGCCGCCTGACCAGCGGCGGCGAGAGCTTGCCGGCGAGCTGAGCCACGAACGGGTGTACGGAAAGCAGCCGAAAGCCGAAAGCTTCTACACGGCTTCCCGCCTGACTGCATGCCGCGGCGGCGCTCACGTCTGTTCGTGTGTGTGTGTGTGTGTGCGTTAGGGACGACACACGACACACACTCACCCTCGCACTTCCTCCACAGCGCCGCTCCTACAGGCCGCCCTGCACCGCCCTGCAGACCGAAAATCTTTCACTTTCAAATTCGGTTTGACACGGAGATATAACGTAACCCGGTGCCGAGGCAGGGGGGAGGGGGGGGGGCACAGCAGCCCCCACGTGCACCGTCTTAATCGCATTTCGGTATAAAACCTGCGCTATGCTCCCCCTCCCGCCCTGCTCCCTCCCCTCCCCGCCTCTCCTCTCCCCCTCTCTCTCCTCCTCCGCCGCCGCTCGATAGCAGCAGCAGGGACAGCAGCAGCAGGCGCGGGGAGCAGCGGCGGCGGCGGAGGCCGGCAGACAAATGTCAGATGGAGTTCAGCAGAGAAATCAATCCCCGTCGCCTCCACTCCCTTTCCGCAAAGGTCAGGAGCGAGGACGCTGCCGGCCGGGCCGAGGAGGGCGGAGGAGACACGGGGCCGGGGCACGGGCCGGGCTGGGCTGGGCGTCTTGATGCCGCCGCACAATGGGACGTTTGGGCCCCCGCTGCGGACGCGATGAGAGATGTGAGGGGACCGGGAGGAGCTGGGCACACCGCCGAAACATAAGAATACAGCGGCGAGAGAGTGTGAGCCTCCCGGTGGTCACGCCTTTGCTACTCTCAAAAGTACGGTATATCTGGTCCCGAAATTTAAAAAAAATAATTTTTTTCCGAAAATTTGAATTTTTATTTCGAAATATTCAAAAGAGTGTCGACAAAAAAATTAAATTATTCGCGGCCAAAAGGCTGAAGCTTGTAATTTAGTCCAGTATTTTCTTTTTTTAAATATTTCGATCTTGTAGGTCTTTTTTTTTTAGGGCGGGAGGGTTGAAGGGGTTCTTGCCGAGGTTGTTGCCCCCGAGGACGGGCTGAGGCAGCATCAGCAGCGGCAGACCGTTGTCGGTCGGTCCAGCGGCGCGGCGCGTGGACGTCGGGGACGTCAGCGAGTGGACGTTAGGTTGATCCTGCGCCCGCATGTCCGGGCACGGCCGCCACGGCCGGCGGCGGCCTCGGCCCGGGACTGGGTCTGGGCAGCCGATGGGCAGCCCGTCGAGCGGTGCGGCGCGGCTCCATAAGGGCCCTCCCCCCCTTCTACTTCACGTTATGCCAAAAATGACACGACGGCGCACAGTTAGCCGTGTATCGCGCGTCCCCGACTCCGGCGCCGGCGGCCTGCCGGGCCTCGTGCCGCGCCATGGGTGGTACAGATGGTGGTACGGCACACACACACACACACACAGACGGCCGGCGAGGATGAGTTTAGTGTGCAGCTGTAGCAGCGCGGGCAGTTTAGTCAAAGCCGTAGCCATTCATAGTCCGAGTCAAAACACGGGCGCCGCCGGCGCGCCCCGCCCAGGCCGCAGCGGCAGCGGACCGCCGGCCCCCATGCGTTACCCCGTCCGCCCCAGGGCCCCGCCCCAGGGCCTCGCCCCAGGGCCCCGCCCACCACGGACTCTGCCGCTCCGGACTGCAGAAGGGACGCCGGTATAGAGACAGAACTCGGCCATCATGGCAGGGTATCCACCACGGCGTGCGTTCCGTGGTGGTCTCTCAACGGCGAGAGAGTTTTGGCGGTGGAGGGCAACGCTTTCTCTTGTCCGCCGCGAGCCCCCCGGGGGCGGTGGGTGACTCCGACGGCCGGGCCACCCTCGCCCTCTACTCTTCCGTCCCGAGATGAACCTGGCCGCCGACCTGGCCGGGCCGGGCCGGGGCGCCCCTCGTTGTCGCCGACGACGTTGGACCTGCGCGAGATGAGACCGGCCGGGGCCGTGAGGAGGAGTTGTTGACGGCGGGCTTAGAGGGTCCGCCATTAAGTTGGGGCGACTTTGTTGTGTGTGTGTGTGTGTGTGTGTGTGTGTGTTCAGACGCCAGGGGTGGGGTGTATGTGGGCTGCTGCTGTTGCCGCTGCGGGGGGTCATATGAGAACGTCTCCCCGAGGCCGTTCCCCGTCCCTGGCCTCTGAGATAGCTAGGCGTAGGCATCCCCCACGTATACACACACACAAAGTGTGCAGAATCCTCGGGCAAAAAGGGGGAGGGGGAGAGGGCAGCCAGCATATACGTGAGTGGTGACGACGTCTGCTGGGCCATCAATCCACACACGACTCTGCATAATCTGAGGGCGAGCCCCGCCGGCCCCGCCCTTCCCTTCCCTTCCCCTGGCCCTCTTCCATCGCGGAGCTGCGATGCATCGGTGGGGCCGCCGCCGCCGTCGTCCCTCCCTTGAAAGGGAACCTGAATATGAATGGCCCTTTGAGCCTTCACGGTATGGGGGGCCTGCCGCTGCCGGACTGCGGCCGCCACCGCTGCCGCTGCCACCGCCACCGCTACCGCTTCTGCTGATTGGGAGTTATCACACCAAACTGAGAGCGCCGCGCGGAGCCATCTGGTGGCGCGGTGCCGTGGTGCACCGTGTTCTTGCCCACGACGTCTCTGATTGACTTTTGCACGCCGCCGCCGCTGTGGAGTACCACACGCACACCGCGTGTGTATGTGTCTTTTCCATACCGAGCCACTCACTCACTCACTCACATCACTCGCAGGAGCTCTGTCGTGCCTGTGTGTGTGTGTGTGTGTGTGTGTGTGTCGATTGGAGAAGGCAAGGCACATGACGGTGCGGCGGCTGGCCGGCCGGCTGGGACGGGCCGCGGGGCAAGGACCCGACCAGTTTTGCCTCCTTTGGGAGGCTGTGCGACGCCACGTCGCCGCCCGTCGGTACCCGCCCGGTACCCGCCCGGTACCCGCCCGGTACCCGCCCGGTACCCGCCCGGTACCCGCCCGGTACCCGCCCGGTACCCGCCCGGTACCCGCCCGGTACCCGCCCGGTACCCGCCCTGTCTCTTTCTGTTCCGAACCCCCTTCCTCTGCTTCTCCTTGCCAATAAATAGCCCTTGAGCAGCTCCAATTTTATTTTATTTTTTGTTTTATTTCCCTCCTGCCTCTCCGACTCTTTCTTCTCGTAGGTGTTTGTAAATTGCTCCCGAAATGGGTTTGCGGCTCGCTTGCCGCGTAGCTCTCTGTGCTAACTGCCGCGTCTGTCTGTGTGTGTGTGTATGCCGGTCGCAGCCCATATCACCGGTGAGCGAGAGAGAGAGAGAGCGAGAGAGAGAGAGAGAGAGAGAGAGAGAGAGAGAGAGAGAGAGAGAGAGGTGTCCGCTCGGCTTGTGTGTGCGGCGGTGTTCGGTGGCCCCGGCTGCCCCCGGCTCGATCACAGTTTCGGTCGGCTTGAAAGCGATAAATCAGGGGGAGGACGGACGACGCTTCGTGGCGTGGCGTGGCGTGGCGCTGCGGGGGGCGGCGTTATTTATAACGGTGGGGCATCAGGAGCGAAGGGGGCGTTTAAGTTCCGATCGCAGGGGGGGCCGCTGCGATGGGCAGCGCGGCAGCCCTTGGCGTGTGAGTCCTGTTGACACGACGGCCCCCGCCGCCCCCGCGGAGCCCCCGCGCGGTCCATTAGCCGTCAGCACGCGGCGCCCCCGCTGCCCCCCGGTTAGGAACCCACGCGAAGCCCGCTGGTTTTCGTCGCCCCATCCAATCACCATCATCATCATTGAATTATTATTTGTAACTAACCCGCGTTGTTCGTCTGTTCCTGGCGGTGTACGGCCCTCCGCCGCTCCGCGCCGCCCCCGCGCCGCCCCCCGCGCCGCCCCCCGCGCCGCCCCGTCCGTTAGGCGCCCTTTGAATATGCAGCGGTCTTTGTGTGATCCCGGGGTCCCGCTCGGGGCGCAGCACGCCGCGGCTGACTCAGAGGGCCGTCGGCTCTCTCTCTCTCTCTCTCTCTCTCTCTCTCTCTCACACACTCTCTTTTGTCCGCGCGCACGCGACGCCCCGCCCGTGACAGCAGCGGGGCCCACATTCTCCGGGAGCACGTCGGCGGCGGGGCCGCGGCAGCGGGGCACAGCAGGTCCCGCCCGGTCCGGCCTCGCACCCCCCCCTAGGACCCCCCGCCGAACCCTATCGGACTCCCCGCCGCCCCCTTGCAGCCCTGCAGCAGGGGGACCCGGCCGCATTCCGACGGAAACGCAATCACTGTCGGTTTGCGGTGACGAGGCCGATGAGGAAATTGGAAGTGCGCCCCGCACCGGGCCTCGTCGCGGCCCCCGCTCCGCTTTTCCCTTCCCGTGGCTTCGCCCCGAGGATAATAACCGGCGTGCGGTGGTCACGTGAACGCTGGGCGGGCGCGGCGCGGCGCGGCGCCCCGCGGGACTTGAACCCGCGACGGCATCGCGGCCTCTCGCGGTGTGGCCGCGCGCGCAGGAACAGCGGTCGTCGTCTTGTGGTGCGGTGGTCCGGTGATGCCCCGGCAGCGATAATGTGCGACTCGTCGTTCATTCGTATTGGAATCGATTTTGCGGTCCGCCACCACCACCGCGGACCCTGTGATTGCGCCGCTGCTGCTGCTGCTGCTCGCGTTTCAGATTGCGGTTCGGCGGCGGCGGCGGCGGCTGAGCTAGGCGAAAATACACTCATGCGCGGCGCGCGCGCGTGTGCGTGTATGTGTGTGTGTGAGCGTGTGTGTGACTGGGGCACGCCTGGACGCGGCGCCGTGACGGGAGCAGTTCGCGGGCCCGGCGGCACGGCGCACCACCGCCTCCGGGGGGAGAGGACGTGCAGCACACACAATACTACCAATTAGCGGTCGCGGGGTTGGCCACAATAACGTCACGTGATTTTATGCCGGGCCGCCGCCGCCGCCGCCGGGGGGCTCCGCTGTGCCAATAATGCCCCCCGCGGACGCCGCCCCGGAGGCCCCGGCCGGGGAGGCCGCGGCGCGGACGCCCGGAGGCGTCGGGGAGGAGGCCCCCGACGACCTGGTTCCAGTGTAATCACCGCCGCCGGACGCGAGGACCCGTCAATCCTGCACGTCGCCGTCAATCCCGCACGTCCCCGTCAGTCAAAGGCGTCCATTTCGGCGGCCGATAGACGGCAGTGGCCGGGCTGCCTGCGGTGCTGACGGCCAACACTTAATTTTCCTGACGACAAAAAAAAATTAGTGAAATGTGTGGTGTCAACATATTTCCTAACCCTCGCGGCCTTTTCTAAGTCCGTTTTGTAAGTTGATATCCTTGCGAGTTTTTTTTTTTTTTTGCCTACGCGGTTAATGTGGGTGGGTTGGCGCTGTTGTCCTGATGGGACCGCCGCTCTCGCTGCCGCCCTCTCCGCCGCCCTGCTGAGGTCCGTGCAGCGCTGCCAACTCCGCCACAAGCGCGTGGCACAGTCGCCCCCCGACCGCACCGCATACTGCCACAGTGCGCCTCGCGAGTTCTGTTTGCTTATCTAAATGTTTGCCGAAGTGCCGGGGGAACGCTTCGAAGGCGCCGCTCGCGCCCGGCGGAGCAGCGGAGCGAGGCACTGCGAGAGACTCTCCCTGATTGTCGTGTGTGCGTGTGTGTCGTGTGTGTGTCGTGTTCGAATGGAGAGCGCGCCGCTGTGTGTGCCAAAGCCGTCCCTGACTCCCCGCCCCCCATTCCCTTGCTGGCATGTTGTTGCGGCCGCCTCCATGACATCTTCCATGGGACCTCTCCGTCACGGAGACCAAGGGGGCCTACAGTGAGCAGTAGTATGTAAATGAACGTCAAGGAGCGAGAGAGACATTACGAGAGCTTACAGATCCGTTTGCGACGGCCGCTCATTCCTCTCTGTCCAATTGCCGGGTTATTTCTTTTTATGGGCTGCCTCTGCTTGCTATCTGACTGCATCATCGTCCCGTGAGTGTGAACTCGCCGGGCATCCCAGGCACCTCTCCTAGGCACCTCCTAGGCCCCGCCGGGGCACCTCCTAGGCACCTCCTAGGCACCTCCTAGGCCCACCGTGGCGCGTCAGTCCTAATCACTGAGCCCCGAGTGGATATTAATTATACAGTTGTTGTTGGTGCCGGGCGGGGCGGAGGGTCGCGCACCGTACGGGGGACTAACGTCCCGGTAATCCCACTGATTCACAGCCAAAATAGCTGCCCCCCACCCTCCCCTCTCTCTCTCTCTCTCTCTCATTCTCTCTCTCTCTCTCCCTCACACACACACACACCGGCCCAAGGCATTGACCAGCGCAGCACACAGCATGGCGCGCGCCTCTGGGGACGTCCGTACCGGCTGCCAGTTCCCAGCTGAGCACTTGAGGAATTGGCTTCCACTGAAACGGCCCGCAGGCGGCGGCACGGCACGGTGCGGTAGCGGCAGGACACCAGGGGCGTTGTGTGCCCCCGACGCTGACGGCACCTAAAGGGGAGGGAAGAAGAATGCGAGCAGGCGAGGCGCAGGAGCGCTGCGGAGCCGCCGAGCGCCTGCGGGTGGCGGGGTAGGCAGTCCCGCACGGCGCGGGTGCGCGGCCCGGCCTGAGGCTGCCTACCCGGCAGGCGCCATCGCGAGGCCCGGAGGAGCCGCTGCCGCCGCTGCCGAACGGACCCGATACTTTTTATCGGGCATCGCGTCCGATAGGGAACGGGCAGAGTGTAAATTAAGGAACGGAAAGTAAGAGGCCACCTTCGGGGGGGGGGGGGGGGGGAGGCTAGTCCTGCTGCCGTGGGCCCGGCCCAGCACGGCGTGGCCCGCGGTCAACAGTCTGCAATGAATTACTGTTATCGTCGGGATCGTAGAGTAAGACACCGCCAACACGGCGGCGGCGGGAGCGGCCGGCCCGGAGGCTCCCCCGGAGGCCCCGACCCCGCGCCTCTCGGTTATTTCGTTTTCCAGAATCGGAACCGCGAGAGAGGAGGCGAACCAATCAGAGGAAACCGATCCCTGGCGCTGCTAAGGTGACGTCATCAGACCACGCGGCAACCGAGAAAACCGCCGCGCGATCGTTTCTGATTCAGTTCACTCTTCGCCCCCGCTTCTCACAGGGTGAAAATACAAGAACTAAATTCCGACAGAAACCGTCACCAGAACACCGCTCTCCTTATCATCCTCCCTCCCCCCCTTCTCTCTCGCTCTCTCTCTCTCTCTCTCTCTCTCTCTCTCCCTCTCCCCTCCTCTCTTCTCTGTCTCTCTCCTACTACACGCGGCGCGGCAGGTGGTGGCCGCACTGCACCGTTACATTTCTCATATCCGTTTCCCCCCCGAGGCGACGACGACGAGGACGCCGTGACGTCACCGAGCGCGCGCGGGGTGTTTTATTTCTTAATTTTCGGGACGGGCGGCCGCAGGTGGCGCCCCCTGACGGCGTCGGCCGTCAACTGAAGCGCGCGGCAGATTTAGAGGGATGTCAGGCGGAGGGGACGCGACATCCAACGGCTCTCAGCGGCGGCGGCATAATGAAGTGGGCACACTTTATGAACAAGGACACGCACAGCTCGGCACTTCGAGCGGGCGGTGGCGGCGGGGGGGCTGCAGCGCCGCTGCGCCGAGGTGTTCCGTTGACATTTAGAGCGGGCGGTGGATTGATGTTCGCATGAGGGAGAGCGGGGTGCACGGAGAGCGGTGAAAACACTCACGCGCTCGTCTACCCGCCCCCTCTGTCCCCTCACCGCACCTCCCCCGGCGTGCGGCGCAGGAGAAGAGAGACGGACAATGGTAGGAGAGAGAGAGAGAGAGAGAGAGAGTGTGTTCGGAATCGCTCCGCTGGCCTGCACTCGCGCCACCGCCTCCACCGCCCCATCGCGATGTTGCTTTACCTCTCCAGAAAAAAAGGAACAGCCACCATTAGAAAAGGGACGTTTTTCTATTACACGCAACGACAACGCGGGTTTCGATGGCGTTTATCGTCGGCGTACGACTTATGTAGGTCACCGTCACGCCCTAAAAATACAACACACACTCTCTCCCCTCTCTCTCCCGCACACGCGCGTGCACCGTAAGAGGGGGGGGGGGTACGACTATTTCTCTTCTCCAGCCGCCCCTCCCTCTCAGCACTCACAGCTGCGTTCGCACACCCCTTTCCCCTCGCCGGCTCGGCGCTGCTAAAGTTGAACGGACACGGCCGCGCCGCCGCTGCCCCCTGCGATGAAATGTGCCGGGCTATTCTGGGCGCGGTGTATCTACCGCTGCGGCGAGGGGGCGGCGGCGGACTCCTGCAGTGACGGCCGCGGAGCCGCGGGGCAGGCCGACGCCAAGTGCCTTATCCGTTTTACGGTTCCTAATATATTTTTTTTTGCCCCTCCTTTTACGCCGCGCGTCGACGACACGTATATTTTAAGCGCGTACAAGCGCGCGTAGTAGCTGTTAGGCGCGCGCTTACGATATGGAGAGGAGATGAGAGGAGGAGGAGGAGGAGGAGGAGGAGGAGGAGGCGTGCGCCCCGGGGTAGAGGAGGTCTCTGCAATGCACCTCGTGTCGAGGAAGGAAGCGAGTCTGTGGCGGCAGCCGAGGCGATCGCAGTGATCAGCTGCAGCCCCTGCCCCCCCCCCCCCCCCCCCCCCGCGGCGCAAGAAGGTTGCGGTCTACAGCGCGCGCCGCTGCCTGTGTGTGTGTGTGTGTGTGTGTGTGTGTGCCTTGTTAGCAAAGTGGTAAGTCGCTGCTGCGCCCCGCCCGCCTGTCCCCGCCGTGGACAGACCAGCCCGCAGGCGGCAGGACCTCCCAGCACCGTGGCTCGCCTCGCGGTTTGTTGACGGCGGCGTGGTGCTGACGGCGTCCCCGCGCCGCGTCGACTTCCTTTGCGGTTGTTGTTTCGTCGCGCTTCCTGGTGGCGGGGGTTGGCGGGGGTGGCGGCGCAGCGGAGGCTGATGCCAGCGTAGGTGTGCACACGGCGGCGGCGCCGGGCTGTCAGCGGCGGCTGCCGTGCCCCCGCCGCCGCCGTCTCCGCCGCCGTCTTCCAGGTCCGCTTTCGTCCCGAAGTGAAGAGGTATAATTAATGCAGAGCGAAAGCACTTACCGCGCGCCGGCCCTGTAGGAGGACGTGTGGCCGTTGTGTGACCGTCCTCACCGCCGGGCCTCTCCGAGTGGGGAGTGGGCGGCTGCATTCACTCCGGCGCCGCCGCCTAAAGTGGAGCGGAGTGACAGATCTGCCGGACTCGGCGCGGGCGGGGGTGAGCAGTGGCCCCCGACCAGGACGAGGACGGCCCCCCCGCGGCGCTAAGTGGGTCAGCGGGCACGCGATCAGACGGCGCAGATCGGATCCGCGCACGGCCACGACGATCGGATGTGTGTCGTTTTGACGCGATGACGCCTCTCACTGGCCGTGACGGGCTGACGGGGGCCCGCCGAGGGGCGCCGCCGCCGTGGCGGCAGGAAGAGGACGCCGTCGGCAGCGGCACGCCGCCGCGGGATGCGGCTGTGGGGTGCGGCAGAACACGCTGAAACGCCGCAGGCCTCGCTATGTGGAGACGCATTACCGCGGCGGTCCGAGCGTGGCATTGCTGGGCTGTCTGTGTGTGTGTGTGTGTGTGCCGGCCGCGCTGCCGCTGAAAATGTGTCTGCAAATATATAATGTGTGTAAGGGGATAGTCAGAGGCTTGCAGCTTCGATATTTCCCACTACGGCCCCAGCGCTCTGCGCGCTCCCACCGGCTGCTTTCTGACTGCCTATGGGATCACTGACCGGGCTTTGGGGACGGTCCGCTAATGAGCCACACGGAGGCGTGGGAAGCGCCCGGCCCCGGGGCGCCAGGGCGTCGGGGCGAGGGGGAGTGAGAGAGACAGAGGTGGGTCGCTAACGTTCTGACTTCGGCAGTGTGAGAGAGATGCGATGCCGGCAGGACATCGTACTATTGCACTTCCACGGCCCAATGGGGCGTCTCGTCGCTTTGCGAGGGGTACCCCGGTGCTTCCAGTCAGTGTACGCCTTCCAGTCCGGTCACTCTCCAGTCACTCTCCAGTCAGACTCCAGTCAATTTCCAGTCGGACACGTCGTGCGGCTACAGTACCGGAAGCGCACAGTTGCCCTGCACCGAGGCACGGTAGCCGCGTGGTTAGCAAGTCCAGCCGACGGGCGGGTGGTCGGAGGTTCAAATCTTTACCGGTCCGTGTACTTTTTATGTCGGCTCAGCTTAGACGACGGTGTGTAAAGTAGAGGGGGCGTGCAACCGACGTCATCGCGGCTCTGTGGCCGCATTGGTAAGGTGGCTGACCGGCGACCGAAAGATAGTGGGTTCAAACCTTCCCACTTTCCTATATTTTTCTTGTGTGTGCGCTTGGAAGACGGTGGGTAAAATATACTTCCGAACGTAGCGTCGGTATGGCTGTCTGAACGGCCGTGCGCGCTGCGTCACTGAGAGATGTAAGCGTTGGGTTTCAACTTGAAGATTCCCGCAGCACGGTCGGGCTTACCCCCGTTCCCGGGTCCGAGGTTCTCTCGGTCGCCCGGGGTTTCCGGCGGGGGGGCTCTGTGTCTACCAAGGAAACTTGGTTCGGAGACTCGGGTGTATGCTACGGGGGTACCTAGGGTTCGGTACCTTCGTTTTCGCTCCCTGTGAATCTGGCAGACGAGGACACGCCGTCGCGACTAGGGTTCGTCGTGAAGTACAGCAGCTTCGGCTGTGTACGATATAGGAAAGCCTACCTCCCCCCCAATCCGCTCGGGAGTGGCCGCAGTGCCACAGACCAACCAGCCAGTCGAAGGGAGTTGATTCCGGAAATCTGGCTGGCGGAGGGGGCTACATTGACCGTTGCGGAAGCGTGCCCCTGAAAAAGGCCGCTGCGTTGTGCCGGTGTCTTTGCGGCGGTCAATACCTGGTACACCGGTTCCCATTCGAACACCGAAGTTAAGCAGGAGGGTTCCAGGCGGAGGCCTGGGACGAGGTAGTGCCCACCCATTTTTGCAATTTTTTTTCATAAGCATCCACATGCTTCTAAGCGAAACATAAATATTTCCGTTTTGAGTTTTGGTCACGGTAGGAATGACTTTTTAACCTACTTTGGGGTGGGTAGCAGCTCGGAACACAGAAACCATAAATGATCGCAAAATTTTCATTCCAGTCAATGGAAAAGTCCGGTCCAGTCACCCGTCAGTGTGCACCCGTCATGAGGCCCCCCTCGTCTCTTTGGCACTTGAGCCCGACGGGCGGGCCGGGGCGGCAGCCGTGTCACCGCGGCAAACAAGTGCAGACAGACGCCGGCGGGGCGCGCGCGGCGCACGCGAGTGAACGGCGGGGGCCCCGCGGGGGTCCCGCGGGGGGGACTCGAAGCCCCCGCACCGCGCACGCCATCGCATGGCTGGCTGCGTGACCGCGCCAACAGTTTCAGAGTAGTTGGCGAACGCCCCGCCGTCGCCCCGCCACTCCGCCCGCCTGGCTCTGCCTGGCTCCACCCCGCGCCGCGAGCGCCCCACTCGATATATTGCAGCTTTCGGCTGAGAGGAATACCGCCTCCAGGGTAGAAGGTTTCTGGTCCCCAAAACTACGAGGAAATTTTCGGGACAAATCTATAATATTTCAGAAAAATAGCACATAATTTTCCGAAAATTCTTTTGAAAATTTATTTAAAAATAGCGGGTCCAGAGAGTTCAGTCCGGGGCCCCCGGCGCAGCGCCCCGTTTCCTGCCGCTCCCGCGGCCTTATCGGACTGCGAATGGTTTCTCCATGTCGGAGCAGAGCGCCGCACCGGTGTGTTATCCTCTTGCGGCGCGTGTCTTCGTCGCCCTCCCTTCGACGGGGGCCTCGGCACACTACTCCGAGGACTACGCGACGACGACGACGCCGAGGTGCGACGCCGCGACGCCGCCGCCGCGAGGCGCCGCGAGGCGCTGCACGCCGACGTGTCGCCTCGCATCGTGATCTGGATGCCAGACCGCGTCCAACTGGGACGGGTCAGGCCGAATTAACCACAAGTGTGTGTGTGTGTGTGTGTGTGTGTGCGGTGGGCCCCGAGGGGTGCGTGCCGGGCCTCCTCAGCGAGACAGCCCCCCCCCCCCCCATCCCCCGCCCACCGAGCACAGATTATACTCATTGCGACACGCACACACGCCCAATACTGATGCTGCTGCAGTCCGAAACGGCACCACAAGAATGACCCCAAGGGCGACTGCGAGGCTGAGCGGCGGGCGCGTCGCGCTCCCCGTTTGTTCTTTTCATTTATTCCCCGTGCTGTAATTGGTGAATAATTTCCACGCGGGCTGCTTTTATAATAACAGCCGGCGCCGCGCGCCTCGTGTCTGCTGCTGCTGCTGCTGCTGCTGCACTCTCCGTGTGGTCCGATCCGTCCGAGACTCCCCTACTGCTGCACAACTGTTCGACGCCAGAGAAGAGAAGAAGAGTTTTGCAGGCGGGCTGACAACGGCAACGGGCTGCTGGGGCTGCGCCGCTGCAAACACGGCCGCCTCCCGTTAATTCCTGCCTCCTCCCCGCCCACGCTGTTAGCCGCATCGGAAGTGCACCTGTCTGTTTTGTGTCCGAGCCGCTAATGGGGCCTAAACACCTGCCCGCCACCTGCGCGCGCCCCGCTAACCCACTCCTCCCCCTCGCGGCACGAGCGGGCTCACTGACTGACTGACTGACTATGGGATACCGCAGTGTGCGCGGCGCGGCCCCCCTATATAGGGAAGGGGAGTGAGCGGAAGTGGATTGGGCGGCGACGAGGACCGCGTCTCTCTGCCGCATCATGAGTCGGGGCTGCTAGGGCAGCGGGCCGCGCGTGCGTGTGCGTGTGTGTGCGTGCGTGTGAGTGTGTGTGCGTGCGTGCCCGTGCGCTAATTTGGGGGCGCTGGTATGGCGGGTCTCTGCGAGGTCCTGCCGGGTCCCGCCGGCTCCTGGGGGTAGCGAGTCAAGTCCACCCCGCACGGGCTGGCCGGGCCTCGTTCCGCCTCGAACTCTCTCTCTCTCTCTCTCTCTCTCTCTCTCTCTCTCTCTCTCCCTCTCCCCCCCCCCCTCTCTCTCTCTCCGGCCGCGCGCCGCGCGTCCTACCACGACGGGGGAAGCACTTTGCTCGGGGCACGACGCGGCGACGCGGGTCCTCGGGTCCTCTGGGGGGGCCGTCCGTAAGCCGAGGAGCGAGAGCCCCCCCCCCCCCGCGCTACTCGCTATCAACGCGCGGACACGCGGGCACTACTGCTCACACTCACGGGCGTTATGGCTCCCGGATTTTGAATAATCATCCCGAAAAAAAAATACACGAACAGGATCCCCGAAAAACGCGTTGCTCCGAATAAAAGTCAGCGTAAGCGCAGATAATTCGACCCGGTTTTTCGTTCTTTCTCCGTCCGTGCTGACGGACGCCCCCTCGGGGGTCTCAGCGCGGCGTACAACAGCAGCAGCCTGCCGGATTGTGGGGGCGGTGCTGCGCTCGGGGCTTTGGGCGCCCGCTGGCCCCGGCAGGGGCTCCAGCGGGGCCCCGGCGGGGGCTAGAGTGCTACAGTGTGTACCACTCTGACCCGCCCCGCCACTCCGGCAACGTGCATCGCCCTGTTACCCCCGCCACGCCGCGCCGCGCCACGCCACCGTGGTGCCAAGTACTAATTACTCAGAGAGAGAGAGAGAGAGAGAGATGGTGCAGGAAAGCCAAGCACCCTCCGAGCCCAGAGGGGCGCGCGGATGAGAAATCTGGTTAGCGAGCGGCGGTGGCAGAGTGGGGCCGCTGCGGGGGTGTCCGGGGGGTGTCCGCGCTCCGTGACGGTCCCCGGGGCCGCTACAAGCTGGCGAGCCGTGGCCGTGCTTGCCACCCTGGCCGTGGCGCCCACCCCCGCCCCGGCCCGGCGCGCCCCTCGGGCCTCCCGGGCCGCCGGCGGCACCCCACCGGACGCGGCCAGCATTCCGGCGCACACACGGGGAGCCGCCGGGGCCAATAGATCCCAAATTCCAGCCCCCCACCGCCTCCTCCTCCTCCTCCGCCTGGCCAGGCCGCCCGCTGCGCCGCAGCCCGCACGACGCCGACGCCTAGAGAGGCTTACGCCAATTTTTCCCTCCCTGTGGCTCACGCCGCCACGGCCTCAGCCAGTGCCGCGCCACGATACTGCGTCTCCACCGGCGCCCCCCGCCCCCCTGCGCCCCCCTGCCAGAAGACTCCAGCGAACGGAAATGGTCTCGGGCCGTTCCGCGAAATCCGCTCGACGATGAAAGCCACTCCCCGGCGCGCCCCGCGCGGCTCCCCTCAATTGGCCGCGTATAGCGTTTTGCCCCTGCAGCCGGGTTGCCCCCGCAGTGGGTGGATATCCCGAAATATCGTTGTCGCCGCAAGAGCGCCGGGGGGGGGGGGGGCGGCCGGAATACCTCCCCCCCCCCCCCCCCGCGCTCGCTTTTCCTCTTTCTCAAGTCGGCAGCTCGCATTTCAAGGCTCCGCGCGCTATTGTGTCCGAGGCCCGCGTCTAGGAGGAGAAAGGGGGCCGGAGGGAATGCGAATATAACTCCCCAGGTAAAGTGGAGGGCGGGGCAGTACAGCGCATTTCTGCCCCTCCGCAAGCCGCGGGCCGTCGTGGGCCGTAGGGGGACACGGGGGTGAGAGGGGCGCGCGTAGAACGCCGCGCGGCCTGTGACGGCGATGCGCACGAGGGGGATGCAGAGCTGGAGAGGACGCTCTTGACCTTGGAGGCCACCCGGAGCGGACCGGCTCGGGGCGGCGCCCCTCCCCCGCAGTGCGCCGGGCAGGGCCGCAGGAGCCGCACGGCGCCACAACCACCGCCGCCGCTCACATACCCCCAGGGGCCCGACGCGCAGCAACCCTCCCAGCAGCAGCAGCAGCAGCAGAGTTTGCGTCGCCATGGTGACGCCATGACGCGTGGGGCTGGAGGCGGGTCCCGCAGGGGCGTGGCGGAGGGGGGGGGGGGAGGAGGAGGAGGGTGGCTTATCGGGGGACCGGCTCCTGATTATTGCCAGATTATGGGACATGCCTGATCTGATACGGCTCCGGATTGAGATTGATTGTGGTGACGTCACGAGCGTGTGGGTTAACGAACACAAACGGCGTACGACAGCGCCAGAACTTGCCGAGTGCGTGAGAGAGATGGGACGTATCAATATAATATGACAGCAAGGCTAGCAGAGGGCATAGAGGGAAGAGCTAACCACGTGCGGCCTAACTATGGGCGGAAGGCCAGTACAGGACGAGGGGCGGATCGGGAGAAACAATTACTCGCCAAAGTGTCGCGCGTGATTTACGCACGCGCCCCGACAGGACCGGGAGTACTCGTGCAGGGCGCGCGGCCAAGCCGGCCGCCCGCTCATAAAAGATGCTTTGTCTTCCGGGGCGGAGGGAGCGGACACAAAGCTGTATCGATCGCTGCCCGTCGCCGTCGTCGTCTTGGCTCCGGCGGATCGTCCTGCATACGAGACGAGCAGCAATGCCGCTCCGGGAGGGGGGGGGGGGGGGGGTGAGGGGGGGGAACGAGTGAGAATCATGTGTGCAAATATACTATTCTCCGGGACCGGCGCGGCGCGGCCGGAGGGGTGGAGGCGCCCCGGAATCTGGGGTGGGGAACCCGGCTGCTGCCGGCGGGGGTGCGTGGCGGGGGGCCGCCCGCGGGGCACCAGGACGCAGGCTCTCAAATTGATTCCACGATTACTTTTTTTTTGGGGGGGGGATGCCGTCGGCGGACTCGGCAACGTTTCAAACGCTGTCCTCCGTTTCCCGCTTCCACGAAGGACGCGCGGCGAGCGCGGCCTGGATGGTGTCGCTGTCGACAGCGGAATCTGTTGTGCGAACGTCACGGCGGCACGGCGCGGCACGGTTAGGCCTTCTCGAACATTCCCTCTGCCTCCTGCTGGAGGGTGGGAGGGCGAGAGAGAGTGAGTGAGAGAGAGAGAGTAAGAGAGAAGGGGGTGGGCGCGCAGACAGACTGGCGACGGCAGCGCGGGGGAGGGGAGGTCCGCGGGGAGGGGCGGCGGCAGCGCCGGTGGGGTGGCGCTGCAACCATTGACTGAGATGTGGTCCTGGCCGAGCCCCTGCCCGCCCGTCCCAGCTGCTGGGGGCGGGGCGGCGGGCGCCAGCGAATCAATAATCGCTGCGCACGCGGCGGCACGCTGCTAGCGGCGGCGCCGAGCCCTCCGGTGCGGAGGCCGCAGGCCGCGGGGGCCACCATGGAGGAGGCCGGCAGCAGGCCGGCGCAGCGTGCGGTGCCGCCGGCGCAGCGCCAGGAGCGCAGGCCGCGGGCCCGCTGCCAGCGGCGGCCCGGACGGGTAGAGATTCTGGTCCAGGGCTTCCAGCCCCGACTAGACGAAAATTTTTGTGAAAATTTGTATACAATTTTGTAAAATTTTTTAGAGTTTTCTTAAAAAACATTGGATCTTTTTTTTCCCCAAAAAAATTTCCTAGAAATTTTGGTCGGGGACTCGAGGAGCCCTGACGACGGGATGTCGTGCTCGCACACGAGCGCGGCCCCATTACATTTCAACACCGCGTCCTCGCGTCACCGGCGGCAAAGGCGTTCCGCGTCGGTGATGCATCGCCGAGGCGGGCGGGGCGGAAGCGGAGCCGCCGTGCCGCCGTGCCGCACGCGACATCGTCACCGCCCTCTTGTTCCACGGCCGACAGTCACTCATCGACAGTCATACGCCGGCGATGACGCTCGGTGCTGATGATCATGACGATGATGATGGGCAGGATGAACGGTGCCGTGAGAGGAGGCGGCCGCGTGATCGCGTGCCCGCGGCGCAGCGCGCGGCCTTCGCCGCCGTGATCCTCGTCAACAACAAGAGCATCGCCGTCGTGAACCACCGCGATACCGGCACCCCTTAGAGCCCCTGAGGCGGCCTCCACTCGTTATCCGCAGCCACCCGCGCGCGGGCTCCCCTGCTATTGGCAGGTGCGGCCTGGTGAGGCGGTATCGTGCAGACGTGGGCAGCCACCCCCCCTCCCCCTCTCCCCTCTCTCTCTCTCTCTCTCTCTCTCTCTCTCATTCGCGTACCTTTTTTTTCTGCGGAGGGCTTTCCATACCCGGCGGTGCTCGCCGGGAGAACTCCCTCCGCGGCATATCCTTACCACCTCCTGCCACCGCCGCCGCCGCCTCCGCCGCTGCCGCCGCCGCTGTCTCTATATAAATGCTAATCGTCGTTGGATCCCGCGGGCTTCGGCTTCCAAAGCCAGCGGCATAAAGCCCGCTGAGTCTGCCCTTATTTAGCGCGGAGGGTTAGGGAAAGGGGGGGGGGGAGACTTTGTCCCTGTAGCCCCCCCCCCCCCCCCCGGCCCACGCCCCCCTCCAATCTCTTCCTCTCGTTCACTGGCCACTGGGGAGGAAAATGGCGAAAAATTATGCCACGGCAGTTGCCCACTTAGGCAAAAATTCAGAGGTTGGCGAAGACACGGTGTGAGGGTGTGAGAGAGAGAGAATACAGTCCCGCGTTGGTAATGAATCGCAAATAACGTGTGTCCGTGCGTGAGAGCGAGTGAGAGATGTGTTTTGGGAGGCGGCGGTGCGGCGGAAGGCAGAGGACACGACATACGACAGGACCGCGAGAAAAACGCTTCTCGTCATTATTCCAAAAAGCCATTCGCGTTCGCAATTAGGGCCCCGCCGTGGCAGCGCTCACGCGTCGGCGGAGATAAGAAGAGAGAAAAAGAGGCGGAAAAGACGTGAAAATGTCCGCGCCGTCGTCGCACTACTTGTATCGTGCGAGAATAACTGCTCACATTTCTTAACGGCGCTCGTCGCTTGGAGGTTTGGGCGACGGTGGTATAGCAGAGCAGGGCGCTCGGGGACTCTCGTCACAATTAGCAAAAACAAAAGAAGATAATTAATAATTTCAGCTGCTGACGAATCTGACGCACGGCAGCTTGGCATAGTTATAGGAGTCTCTCTGTCTCTCTCCTTCCTGAGAGACCTGGCCCCCTCCTGCCCCTTGTTGATATGCCCCGCCACGCCCGCGCTGTTTGCCCACAGAGGACAATGACTGACGGGTGCAGCGCGGCACACGGCGATGCTGCGGCCGAGACGACAGCGCCCGCACCCAGAGGAATACGAAAGAGAGACCAAAAGAAGAAGAAAAAAATAACACAACATTGTGGAGAGGCTCACGCGGACCTCTCTCATCCTTACACTCGTTGTTTGTTTTTGTCCCCCGGAAAGAAAAGTGCACCGTCTGCAATCAGGAAATTATAGGTTTTTTTTTCCGGTATGGAAATTGGTATTCGTTAGGTTAATAAGTGCGGAGCCCGTCGATGCATTTTGCCTTCATTGCGCATTATATTCTGACGTGTGTTTTTTCCCCGTCGTCTGTTGCAGGTGAGTGGCCGGCGTGACACCTGCGGCAGCGCTGCACCTGCGCACCTGCGCACCTGCGCACCTGCGGAGCGGACGGAGAGGCGACGCAGGTGACCCTGCGGACCGAACACCGAAAACACACGGAGCCGACGTATTTTTTCATTATTATTCATTACAAACACACTGGAGCAGAAAAGTCCAGCGTACTCCGATGCACATACTTTTTAATTAAGCTTCTGGATCCAGTCATCATTTCGAACTTGCGTTCAAAACAGATGACACAAACCATTTTTCTCGTCGTATGCGACGAGGCCCACGGCAGAACATCAAAATTACCGACGGCGTAGTATACTACATCCAAGAAGAGAAATTCCTACTTTGCAGTCAGGAAGCGACACTCCCGTGTCGAATACTCTTTTTTCGAGACAGTCAGTCGCGGCTTACAAGCGACTTGGCTCCGGCCTAATCTTTTCGGACGCACGCTCGCGCTGCAGAGCCGAGGCGTGCACACGGGCTATCATCGATAGCCTGCCCTGCGCATGCGCGGTGACCCCTACGTGTGTGTGTGTGTGTGCGTGTGTGTGTGCGGTCTGAGGGGCCGATAATCCCTGTCGGGTCCCACGCACACACACACACACACATACGCACGCACTTCTTATGGAGCCGACCTCTGACCCCCACGCGCGGTCAGGCACGTTGGGCGCTATGCAGGGGGGCGCTCGACTGCAAGGCGCCCGCCCTCCCGGCTGCCAGGCCGCCGCCGCAACCGTTGGCTATTTTTCTTCCTCCTCCTCCTGCCTCCTCCGCCAAAGCCGGTCCGGCAGTTAGGTGGGTAATTAAGATCTTTAGAAGCTGAGCCCCGCGTCTCCAGCGGCGCAGGTGTGTGTGTGTGAGTGTGTGTGTGTGTCTGTGTGTGCACAGCTGCACAGAGTACACTCGGCCGCGGCGGGGAGCGTGGGTGCTGTGTCGCCTCGTGCTTTGTCATCAGCCTCTGGAACAAGGCGCCCCAGCTCCAGCTCCAGCAGCAGCGGGCTGTGCTCTGCGGGTGGGTTCTGTCCTGCTGGAGCGCCGCGCCCCGCCGCAGCTCCAGCTCCGCGGCCCGGAATGACGTGGTCGCCGCCGCCGTCGTCCGCCTGACGAGTTCCCTCCGAGTTCCCCGCTGCTGCTGCTGCAGTCTATATTGCGGCGGCGGCCCGGTCCGGCCCGGTCCGGCCCGCCGCGGGGCCGCGGACGGAGATGAAGGCTTAATTAGACGGACTGCCACCGCCATGCCGGGCACCGCCCGCCTGCACCGTCGCCATCCGGGGGCGGACGGGGGCGGCCGGGGCCCGCCGCCGGGGCCTCCTCGGCCAAACACCGACGCCTGCAGGAAGATTCCGAAGTGTCATACTTCGTCTCTCTCTCTCTCTCGTACCAGAGTAACCCCGTGAGTGCGACAGAGACAGAGCGGCGAAGCGTCTCGGAATCGGCCTTCGCTGCAGCCTGCGGCGCCTGCGGCGGGCCCTCCGTCCGTACAGGACCGCAGGAGCGGCGGCTGCCTGCCCTCTGCCGGTGGCTGCCGCGGGTCCGCCGCCCGTTTCCGCTCACGTCTCTTCTCTCTGACCCTGACCGTGGCCGTGTGGGAAGCGGCTTGCGGCGGCGCGGTGCGGCTCGGCGGCGCAGTCTCGGACGCCAAGGCCTAGTATTTCTAGTTCCAAAATTTCAAAAAAAAAAAACGGAAAAATTCAGAATTTTTTGGAATAAATTCAAAATTTTCAAAAGAATTGTTTTTTTTTGGGGGGGGGGGGGATTTTACTGAAATATTGGAGACGAGAAACCCTAGGTGAGAGTAACGCCACCCCGCCAGCCGCGGCTGCTGCCGTGCGGGCTGCTTCCTGAATAAGTTATACCGCGCGTGTCTCCGTCCCTCTCCCGCACACGCCGGGGCCCCGCCCTGCACATCTTCCGTCTCCGTCCCCCTCACGCGGTGGGGCCCGCGCGAGCCGCGGCCCTGCACTCGTTCGGCTCGGCCCGCACCTGTCACCTGTCGCGCGCGGAGGGGGAGGAGGGCTCCGCGCGCGGCCCGGCGCGTCTCAGCCGAATACCAAATACCCCCGCGCCCCGCCAGCCAATCCAGGCCCACCGCCTCTCCGGCCGGCTGCGCCGCGCTGCGCCCCGCCCGGCCCCCACCCCCGGGCCCCACCAGAGGAAGTGTGTTCCCTTCTATCCGGCCGGGCCACGAGGAGGAGGACGAGTTGGTTATTCCGGCGGTGTCGTGCCAACCCGGGGGGCTCCACAAAAATATTATTATTCCGTGATAACGCGCGTGTGACTTCGGGGACGGGGATCCGGGGCCGGGGCTGCCACCGAGGGCTGCCCGGCGAAGAGAGAGGAGCGCCGACGCTGCGAGGGCAGCAGGAAGGCGGCGTTTGCTCTGCGCTCTGCTCTGCGCTCTGGCCGCCCCGCTCGGCGTGAGGTCACGGCCGTGTCCTGGGAATGTCCTTCTGTGACGGCTAACCGACTGCTGGCGGACTGCGGCGGATTCCGCGCGGCACGGCGAGCAGACACACAGCGAGGGACGGCGGCGGCGTGGAATCTGAGGAATCCTCCCCGAGATAGCAGTCAGTCATACCCGTCCCGTCCGAGGAGGAAGCAAGAGTTCTTTTACCCTGCGGTCGCGGGTCCGGCCGGGTCCGGCGGGCTTGCGTCATGCCGCCGTACCGCCGCCGCCGCCGCCGGGCTTCTGCGGTCAGCTTAGGGCCTGATTTAGTGGCGAGTGGCGGCGGTGGCCGCGGCCGGCGGCGGCCTTGCCTGCTCTGTTGCTGCAGGTCGCGCGCGCCGTGACCCGGCCCTTGTAGGGCGTGGCGGCGGCGGCGGCGGCGACGCCGCGGTGCTGCTATCCGAGTGCCTCCGCGCCGCCGGCGGAAAACTATCAATCAGACAGTTTTATACGACGGACGGGGCGGGGCAGCGCCGGCGGTGCGATGGACCCGAGGGTCGCGGGTTCGAATACCTGTGCGCTGTTCCTTTCTTCTCCTTTTTTCACCGTGCCTCAGCTCCGTCGCTGTGTGTGGCGCACACCCGCGCCTAGGTACAGTACGGTCATGGACCCCGCGTCGCAGAGGATGTTGGCTGCCCCTCGCCTTCTCTCTCTCTCTCTTTCTCCCCCTCTCCTCTCCTCTCTCTGTCTCGCTCTCTCTCTCTGTCTCTTTCTCTCCTCGCCTCGCCCCTTCCGGCCAGGCCAGCGGACCCTACAACCACCCGCCCTCCGTCCACAAAACTTTTTGCCGGAGGAAAACGCTTTTGCCGAGTCCGCCGATGCGAGGCGCTATTGAAGCAACAACAGCAGCGCGAGGAGGGGGAGGGGGGGGGGCGTGCGAAAAACGGCCGGTGTGCGGATGTCGCCGTCATCATCGCGTGGTCTCTGCCTTCCGCTCGCGCCGGGCCGCGGGAGTGACAGAGATGGCAACATAGGAGGCAGCGCGGCGGCAGGCCATTGCTGTGTACTTTGGACGTGATGCCTAGAGACATGCCTGGATGAAGGCGAGGCCCGGCACATCATCCTCCTCCACCGTCTGATTATTGCGGGGGGTCACCGACCCGCAGCAGCGCCGCGGGGCCCCCGGACCCCCGCCAAGCCCCGCCGAGGTACGGGACGGGCCGGCAGCTGGGCCCGGCACAAGGCAAGGCACAGCCGAACACGATTGCCAGACCGCCGAGTGTGTCGAGGAGACGACAGCGGAACGACGACGTGGCCCCGCGGGACCCACAGGAAGAGGGCTCCCCGCCGGAAAAGGGGGGATTTCGGAAGCAGCCGTTTACAAACGGGCCGTGCCCCGGAATACGATCGGGATCGGGGGACATGGGCTGCCTGACGTCTGCCGCGCGGGGGGGAGGACCCCGGCCGGCTGCGGGCACCTGTGGCCCGGCGGCACGCACACGGCGCGCGCCGCGCACCCGCCCGCCACGCGCCGCCACGCGACGGCCACCTGCTTGTCGCCCTGCCGGCCTGCCATCAGTCACCCCGGAGCACACGCCCCGGATCGTGGGGCCCGGGCAGCCGGGGCCCTCCGGGGGGGGGGTTGGTTGGTTGGAATACAGTTTGCGAGCCGGGGGGGGGGGGGGCGCCCGGGCCACCTGTGTGATTTACACCCGAGAAAGTAGGAGCCGTCGCCAGACACACTAAAAGTCTCACGACATTTTAAGATAATTTTATTTTTGTAGCCCCTCGATTATTTTTTTTGCACAGTTACACACACGTTTTGTGCAGGTGTCTCCTACCGCTGCTGCCCACATCCGTCGCGAGATGGCGCCACGGGGCACGAGCGAGCCGCCGAGCGCGCGGGGTATAGACGCTCCGCGCCGCGGGGTGTGCGCGCGGCAGTACTCCCCGCTCCCAGCGGGAGGGCTCCTTCGCACGGGGTATTGACGCGGCGCTGGAGCGGCCGGCCGGGGAAGTCCGGGCCGCGCGCCAGCAGGGGCGCGCAGACACCGTCGAGCGGCCCCCGGGCCGGGCCCTGCGAGTCGTGCCGCGCCGCCGGAAAGCGGGGCCTCTGCTCTTCGTATTCCGGAGCGGGCGCGGGGCCGCGGGGCTGCGGAGCCGGATGGGATTATCCCCGCCGTCCGCCCGCCGCCTCCCAGACCTGAAAACAAACGAAAACGTTGGGGCGATTCGTGCGCTGCCGACCCTCGCTGCGCTGCTCATGCCGATTCATTATTATTTTTCCGCGGAGGAAGCGGATGTTCCGCCGCCACCGCCGCCGCCGTCGGGAACGAGGACGACAATGGCGACGTCGTCGAGGACGGCGGCGTCGAGGATACAGAAGGGGGTCGGCCCCCTGGGGGTCACCGGGAGGTCGCCGGCGGGAGGTCACCGAGAGGTCGCCGTCGACGGGGACCCATAAACGCCTCCTCCCGGAACGGTACCACCGCCGCCGTCGGGCCGCACGGCGGACCACCACAATTACAGGCCGCGAATGCGTTGCGGGCCGCCATTACGTCCTTTAGATTCAATTCAATGGCGGCGGCGGCAGGCTGCGCACACTCACACACACACACACATGCTCACGCACACACACACACACACGCACGCACGGACGGGCCTCCCGATCGCCGCTTCCTACGTGCCCCGCGACGACGCCCGGCGCCTGCTTGTTGATATTTCTCATACTACTTCTACGCGCGCCCCGTGCAAGGTAATTGGATTCCGTAAAGTAGCTGATGATTATTGCTGGCTGGCCGGCGCCACCAACGTCATGTGTGTGCGTGAGAGAGAGAGAGAGAGAGAGAGAGAGAGAGAGAGAGAGAGAGAGAGACCGAGGCAGATACAGATAGTCAGACAGACGGACAGAGAAAGGCAAACAAGGATGTGTGCAATTAGCTGCTGCTGCTGCAAGTTTTCCTATCGCATCGCTTCGTCTTTTTCCAACCCCTTCCGCTTGTCCGTTTGTGCGTGGCACTATTGCGTACGTGTGACACACACACACGCACACACACACACACACACACACACACACACACAGGTGCACAGCACACAATAAGCCGCATCAGCATTTCATGTACCATCTCCTCTGCGCTGCCGCTGCTCCCATTATTATAGTATTGCCTTTGCCCCAGTTTCCCCTCGAAGCGTATATGCAAATGGCCCCGCTGCTGGTGTTGTTCGGCCCCCAGGGGCCCCCGCCGTGGGAGCAGATGCATCTAGGAGTGATCCGTGGCATCGGAAGCGTGTCCGGTGGTAACCCGTGAGAAGACACCCGGGCAACACGGGTCCGCGGTGAGGGCGGGGTGCGGCTGTGCGGCCGGCTCGCGGCACAGGCGACCCATCAGCAAAAGAATTAATTAAAAAAAAAAATGTTTGGATTCTAAATGAGCAGATTGTTTCGGAGTCATTGTCCGCGAGGACGCAGTGTGTGTCCGGTGTCTGAGTGGGCGTGGCCCGCGCACAGACACGGGGCGGGGCCCCACAGGACCCACACTCATCAGGTTCGAACCCAAACAGTATTCCATGCGCCGGCCCTCGGTGCCCACGCCATCCTGTGCCCTGTGCGGGGCCCTGTGCGGGGCGGCCTTATCTTCGTCATATTGTCTTGGCGGGTGATTGTCTGAGTGGGCACGCTGACGTCGTGGTTCGTCTCCGGGCCCAGGCTTAGAGAACGTGAAATGTTGTCGTCCCAGTCGGGGGCGGGGGCCGGCAAACATCACCGTCGTGTCCTTTCAGCGCATGATCAACCAGCATCAGTCGTACTTACATGTGCAGTGGTCCTCGCGGGAGGGGGGCCTCATGACGGGTGTACACTGACTGGTGACTGGACCGGACATTGCCATTGACTGGAATGAACAATTCACGATCATTTATGGTTTCTGTGTTCTGAGCTGTCACCAACCCCAAAGTAGGCTAAAACTCATTCCTACCGTGACCAAAACTCAAAACGGAAATATTTATGTTTCGCTTAGAAATATGTGGATGCTTATGAAAAAAAATTGCAAAAATGGGTGGGCACTACCTCGTCCCAGGCCTCCGCCTGGAACCCTCCTGCTTAACTTCGGTGTTCGAATGGGAACCGGTGTACCAGGTATTGACCGCCGCAAAGACACCGGCACAACGCAGCGGCCTTTTTCAGGGGCACGCTTCCGCAACGGTCAATGTAGCCCCCTCCGCCAGCCAGATTTCCGGAATCAACTCCCTTCGACTGGCTGGTTGGTCTGTGGCACTGCGGCCACTCCCGAGCGGATTGGGGGGGAGGTAGGCTTTCCTATATCGTACACAGCCGAAGCTGCTGTACTTCACGACGAACCCTAGTCGCGACGGCGTGTCCTCGTCTGCCAGATTCACAGGGAGCGAAAACGAAGGTACCGAACCCTAGGTACCCCCGTAGCATACACCCGAGTCTCCGAACCAAGTTTCCTTGGTAGACACAGAGCCCCCCCGCCGGAAACCCCGGGCGACCGAGAGAACCTCGGACCCGGGAACGGGGGTAAGCCCGACCGTGCTGCGGGAATCTTCAAGTTGAAACCCAACGCTTACATCTCTCAGTGACGCAGCGCGCACGGCCGTTCAGACAGCCATACCGACGCCACGTTCGGAAGTATATTTTACCCACCGTCTTCCAAGCGCAGACACAAGAAAAATTTAGGAAAGTGGGATGGTTTGAACCCACTATCTTTCGGTCGCCGGTCAGCCACCTTACCAATGCGGCCACAGAGCCGCGATGACGTCGGTTGCACGCCCCCTCTACTTTACACACCGTCGTCTAAGCTGAGCCGACATAAAAAGTACACGGACCGGTAAAGATTTGAACCTCCGACCACCCGCCCGTCGGCTGGACTTGCTAACCACGCGGCTACCGGGCCTCGGTGCGAGATGAGCGTGCGCTCTCGCTACTGTAGCCGCACGACGTGTCCGACTGGAAATTGACCGGACCTTGACTGGAGAGTGACTGGACTGGAAGGCGTACACTGACTGGAAGCTGTGGGGTACCCCTCGTCCACGCGCCATCGATGCACCGACTGCCCGCGGCCTCTCTGCCAACGGCCCGGGGGGGGGGGGGGGGGGGAGGGGCGGGTGGGACCCTCCCCCCCCCCCCCCTTGGCCCCCCCGCGAGGCCCCCCGCGGCCTCCGGGCCCCGAGGCCCCCGCCCCGGCGCTCGGACCGCGCGCCGCTGCCGCCGCCGCCAGTCAGTCTCCGACGAGCATGCCGGCAGCGCGCAGCCACCGGCCGAACCTGTGAGCGCGTGCGCGACCGCGTCGTGGCCATCGTCACCGCTGCCGAACAGTTCACGTGTGTGCGTGTGTGTGTGTGCGTGTGTGCTGGTGCGTTGTGACTGGCGCCCCCAAATATATCTGGATTACGATTTAACCACGTCGTCATTACTGCGTCATCGTCATCATCAACATCACCTACGTCGTCACCGCACCGTCGAGTGTGCTCGAGTGTCTCGTGTGTGTGTGTGTGTGTGCGCGGCTGTGTGCGGGGTTACGTTGTGCCGCAGCGAGCTGCGTAAGTGTGTTGGCCGCTGTGCGGCGGGCTGGCCGGGCGGCGCGGCGCGCCGGGCCCCGCCACCCACCCTGAGCTCTCTTCATTAAGACACCCTGGGATGCCTTAACGATACAATACATTTTGGCAGTGGTATCCGCGCGCGTCGTGTTACAAAGCTGCCGGTGAGCTCATCAGGCGGTGGTGGGCGTAGGTCCTCGGTGAATGTGCCCGCCCAGCCGGCCAGCGCCAGCCGGCCAAGCAAGAAACGTGTCATTAATACACCACCCGACGTAGCATCCATGGGACAACGCTATTTGCCACCTTTTGCTGCTTTTGCACCGCCAGGCGAAAGAAAAGGGAGCTCACTGGAGAGGAGGCATATCTCAGTCCGGGTGGGCCGTGAGAATAGCAGCCCGCCTCCGTAACGCACGCTGACAAACGGCCGTTGCCGGTGATCCCCGCCGTTTTGGTCAAACCCATCCGTCAGGGCGCTGCTCGGACGGCCATAGAGTCGAGTGTAACCGGGGCCTTGGGCGCTCCCGGGGAGGTTTCTAACGAGTTCGAACGCCGGTTTCCTAACGCAAAGAGGCAGCGGCGCTGCTCGCACCACATCACTCTCAGTTCCGAAAAGGTCACGAAGCGCACCTCATTTACTCGGGCGATTGGGCCTTGTCGGCATGGGGACTCCAGTCTCGTTGACAGAATAGGTCATGAGAGGTGAGAGAGACAGTCGCCGGTGGGGATTGGAGAGAGAGGAGACAGGGAGAAAGAGAGCGCGGGAAGAGAGAGAGAGAGAGAGAGAGAGAGAGAGAGAGAGGAGACGGCAGCGATGGGTCAGGAGTGCGCCCGCATGCATGGGAACGAGTGAACAAGTCGAACACGGCGCTTTGCAGGGGGTCAAGGCCGAAGCTCGAGGGTTGTAGGACGCGACGGTCGCCTTGGGGAGTGACAGGAAACCAACGTCTGGGCTACTTTGGGTAAAATTTGTCAACAAAAAAAAGATGGAATAATAAGTAAAGAAAAAATGGAAAAGTGGAAAAAAGTGATCTAGTGACTAAAAAAAATTTAATTCAATGAAAAGAGGCATATTGTAAACATTAAAAAAATGACCCATACAACTTTTATGAAAAATCAATTTTTTTTTATTTTAAAAACAGGTAGTAATTTTCAATTCAGCCTTATTGGTTTTGCCAGTGTACATACGGGTGAGTGACACGGCCTCTTCCATGGCGGACGTCATCGCCATGTACCTGATGATGAGGGGAGGCGATCATTCTGTTCCCCGTCGCCGCCATCAAAGGCGTTGCAAGCAGCAGCAGCGGTGCCGCCCGGCGGATAGGGGACGGCGTTGTCGGACACGCACTGATGACACGGCAACACATCGGCTGGCCGTCCGCGGCCCGCGGCACCGCCACCGCCGGCGCCGCCGGGCGCCGCACGGTACCGTACGGCCCGGCGCCACCACAGCCGCTGCAGCCGCTGTCGTCGTGCCTTGCGGCGTCGCCGGGCCGTCACGATTTGTTTGAAAGCTGCGGCGGTCGGTGCTTTACAGGGACACGCCGCACCGCGGCCCGTCATACTTTGTGTGACGCTTCGCCGCGCCCGGAGAATGCCGCCGGCCGCCGCCCGTGTCGCCGCGCACAGCGGTCAATGCGCCACGCGCCTCGCTGTGGGCGCCACGGGGATGAAAGAGTATCGTAATCATCGCCCAGTTTGGGGCAGAAAGGGGCTCGGATGTGATAGAACTCGACCTCAGACCCCACATTTGAGACCACGGTTGGTCTCGGCTTGATCCATGGATTCTAAAAATGGGGTCACACGACGTTTTCTGACAAGAGATTCATTCTCAGTGAAATAATTTTATTCATGGCCCGATGGGAGCAGTGGCACGACTCGTGCGAGATCCGCAAGCGTTGAGGCGAGGAATGCAGACGTGAACGGCGCGGCTCCCGATTCCACAGTTAGTTACGGCGACTTTTTGCCGTCTCTCTCGCGCCCGTGCAGCGGCCGCAGTGTTCCTTGTAATTAGTTAGGGTTCGGTTTGCAGACTCATTATAAACCAGCGGCGACGAGTGGCGTCGGAAAGAGCAGCGCGGGGAGGACATGAGGCAGGAAGGGGCGAGGAGCCGCGGAGCCGGGCGGAGCCGGGCGGGGCCAGCCGGCATACAGGAAAGGGAGTGACCAGCTTGCAGGACTCGGGCAATGAGACGGCGGGGTAACGGGATGCGGTTCGCCGCGGCAGCCGCGGCCAGACGGATGGATGGACAGGACAGCTCCGCGACAACAGCCCCGCAGGGATCAGGTGTACCGCAAGTGCCGCGCGCTCAGCAGGTGCGAGGGAGACGAGGAGACATGTATAACGCAGGTGCGAGGGAGACAAGGAGGACATGTGCCGCGCACCGCCGCGGTGCTATGTGCTGGTTCCAAGGTCCGACCAAAAATGGCAAAATCATTTCGGCAACAATATTTAAAAAAAAAATTAAATAATTATTCAACAGGAAATGTCTGGGGGAAAATATTGAAAAATAAATTCGTTTTCACTGATGGCACACACAAGCGTTATTTCGAAACTAACGATGAGCATCAAGTGTGGCGCGCGTCTGCCTGACGTTTACGGGCACAAACACACACGCACACACAGACTGCGGGCTGAATCTAGGTGAGCTAACACCGCGAGCCATGGAGCACATCACAAGCCCCGATACGGTGCTGACTTGCGATGCACTGCGGCGCCGGTGGCGTGCGGCGCAGAGCCGGCCGGAGCCGGCCAGCACAGCGCCTTCTATTTTAGCGCCGGCGCAGATCCGCGGGCCGAAAGCCTCCGGCAGAACAGAGGCCTCTGCGTTTCATTTGGATCTTAATCAGTGTTGTGTGCGGGACGGGAGCGGAGTGCCTGTCCATACGCTGCGGCTAGCGACCCGAATGCTGGCCACCGCCATACTCTCCCCCTTCTCCCTCCCTCCCTCCCTCCCTCCCTCCCTCTCTCTCTCTCTCTCTCTCTCTCTCTCTCTCTCTCTCTCTCTCTCTCTCTCTCTCTCTCTTACACACACACGCACCCATCTCTCCCTCCGCGCGCGGCGGTGATGTCACAATCACAATGCTACACAAAACCCGTTAGAGCCGCAGCAGCCCCTCCAGGCGAGCCTCCAGGCGTCCCCGCCGAAGATGACAGCTCTGAGTGGGATCGCCGCACGGCACGCCGCCGCCTTGTCTTTCCCCTCCCCACCACCGCCGCCGCCGCCCCGCATTGCCGCAGCCAGGCGTGAAGGCTGCCCGAGCCGTTTCCAAACGCGGCGGCGGCGGCCCGGCGAGCGCCTGCAACCGGCGGGGTAGGCCGTCCCGGCCGGCACGCGTGCGCGCCGGGTGCGGCGGCTGCCTACCCGGCAGGCGCCGTGTCGCCGCCCCCCAAACACGCTCCTCACCGTCAGAGCCGATCAGACGGATGCCGGCCGCCGCCGCACCGGGCCCGAGATTTATCGCTTTCCCACAGGCCCGGCCGCCTCCTGCCGCCTGCCGCGCTGGACCGGACCGATTCTTATTTTTTCGTTCCGGCTGCTCAGCGGGCCGCGGACCCGCGATATCTGCGGCCGGACGTGGCCGCTCGGAGCCGCGGCGGCGGCGGCGGCAGCGGCGGCGTGCGCCCGATAGGTTTCGGTAGGCCCCAGGCCGACCGAGGCACCTCGACGCGGCCATCTCCCTTTAGCCAAGGTCCATCATTTTCTGGTGGCGAAAGCACATACTGAGGCACATCACGTGGTGCGTGCTCGCCTTCCCTGACTGCCGTACCCTGTTATAACCTACCGACCTCTTCGTCGTCGCGCTCAAACGTGATTTTACCCTCGTTGATCCCTCAATTATTTTTTTTTTAACTTTCGCGTGTGCTTTTTCTTCAGCATGATTGAATTTCCTTGAATGATATTTTTTCTCTTCGGTTTACGCGTTTGCACGGCCCCGCTGTCAGGCACGCCCGGACGGGCTCTGGTGGCCCCCGGCCAGGCCAGACTCGAGCACCGCCTCTCGTCTCGATGTCGATGAAAACGTTATTAGTGGCGCGACGACGACGTTTTTGCGGTGTCATGTCGGTCGGGTCGGCATGTGGCACACGGCACGGCGTGGCTGCGGCCGGGCGGTCTGGAGTGCGAGCAGTGACTCGAGACGGCGCACTTGTGCCGCGGGGCGGCGAACTAGAGGCGGGGGAAGGGTTTTAGCACGGGTCCGAAAGAGTGACGCAAGGCGAACACGCATATCCGTCTAACCCCCCTTCGTCTCTCTCTCTCTCTCTCTCTCTCTCTCTCTCTCTCTCTCTCCCTCTCAATACACACTTCATGATCTCGAAAAACAACCGTCAGGAAAAATGCACTCATCTGCTACCGAGCTTGTCGTGTGGCTGGCGGTTGCCATTCATTTATACTCCCTGCTCCGCCGCCGCCGTCCCGCACCTGTCGTGTTGAGGTGTGAGAGAGAGAGAGAGAGAGAGCGGTGGACAAGACGTCGATCTAATGCAGAAGGACAGAGAGAGAGAGACTGCGTTTCTTCACACCTCCGCTTGGTGCGGCGTGCGTGGGCGGGTGCGTTGTCAGCACTACAAAGTGACGAGGTCGAATAACGTGATTCTTCCTCCCATAGAGAGAGAGAGACAGATCGCGGTGGCGCAATCATGCCTAAGCGATCGCTGCGCGAGTGACCTGCCGGCGGCGTGGACTGGCGCTGCCGCTGCTGCTTTTGGTGATCTGATCGGGATCGCGCACGCTTCACCTTCAGACAGACCCGCGGCCGGCCGGCGCACTGCAGCTGGTGCGGTGGCCGCCGCCGTGGCTCCGCGTGCTGTACCCTTGGGGGTCCCCGCGGCGGCGAATGCGGGCAGCGCAGCGGTCGAGGACGTTTTCTGTCTCACTTCCGAAGACAGTCGCCACGGTTTGCCGGGCGAGCCGAAGAAGCAGTGAACTCGTGCTGTAAGCTCGCTTAGGTGGACGGTCAGCTGTCGATGGTGCGTCCGTGCCGTGAGGCCGGTGGATACGGTACGGCCGCGGCTACCCGATCCGTGAGGCTGAGGCCAGGAGCTGTACGGGCTCGCTCTCCAACGGGATGGACGGGACAAGTTCCCCGCTAAGAGAGTTTTACTGGGAAACCCCTTCTGTGGGCTGGCGCTCCGGAACAGTCGTAACCGGAGGTGGCCTCTGACTGACAAAGTCTAGAGGAATCACGCAGAGACTTATACGGGGGGAGGGGGAGCGCAAGAGGCCCTGAAACGGCCCTTACGAAATTTATGGACGCTCCCCTGGGGAGATTTGGGTTTTATTTTTTAACTGGACTACATAATGAGACGCACGTGAGGTTCGCGAGGCGGGGCCGGGCACTAAACTGTGCACGCGCCGGCATTTCTGTCCAGCACGGTCCTGCGGCCCCGCCTGCCGGGCCTGCGCTGCCTGCCGAGGACCCCGTTATAAACACACCCCCCCCCCCCCCCCGTCCACTCGTCCACACCGCGGGAGCACGCGGGTTATATGCGGCTGCCGAAATTTGTAGCAGCGAGGCGGGTTCAAGGCTGACGGACGGTGCTCCTGCCGCCTCTTTATCGCCCGCTTTGTATCCGTGTGAAACCTTGCGCGGCTTTTCTCACGCTCGAAAAAAATAATTAGTGGTTATATCACACGACGTGTGTATAATGTCGTGCCCCTCGGCCGCGCATCCGCCGATGCAGCGATTCGCGGGGCGTTCATGCCGAGCTGTTTTACGCGACACGACGCGGTGCAACGCAGGGCCGTCGGCGTCAGGCCAGGATGGCGTCGACGCCGTCCTCCGCCGCCGCGGCCACCGCCGCCGCCACCTTCCCGTTCTAATTCACTGCCATTCTCCGGCAAATGAAAACACTCGGCTCGTTAGGGGCGCACGTATGTGCTGCATCACGCGAGCCCAAGGACGGCGGCGGCGACCCGCGCGGCGCGGCGGCCGTTTTGAACAGCACGACGACGAGTCCCTTGCAGGAGGGAGGCACAAGGACAAGGGGCACGAGCAGCACAGGTGTCCTGGCGCGGCCGGTCAAAGGAGAGGTATTTCGTCACAAACCCTGATAAAAGGACGCGCGACGGATTCAAATCGGCAGATACTAGACGGCGTCTCCTTAGCGGCACGCACACACACACACACTCGTTTATGCTTCTCACGGGCTAATTAATATGGGCCCGGGCTGGCGCGGCTGACGCCCGCCTCCGGACCCCGTCCCGAAGCCGCTCTCACGGGCCATAAGGCCGCCATGAGGCCGTTGGAGCGGCCGGTCCCGACAGCCAAGACAAGCATGTAACGGTGTGGCCCGCCGCGCCGCCCCGCCCGATCACCTCATCAGCGGACCGACCGACTACCGGCTCCGCGGCCCCGCTGCTGGGCCCCGCCGCTGGGCCCCGCGCCCGCCCCCCATCCGACTGCATACCCCACCGGGTTCGACTTGAAGCGCGCCGCTGCTGCGTCCCCGCGCGCGCACCGAGAGGTTTCTCATACCGCCGGCCGGCCTGTCTGTCTGACTGTGCAAATACGCCCCCGACGGAGAGGATAGCTGAGCTGTCGGCGTGCTCCGCTGATTGGACGACCCGCGGGCACCTCCCTCCCCCCCCCCCTCCTCCCCCTCCTCCCCCCCCCCCTTCTCCTCCTCCACCACCTCCGCCAGGACAGCGAAGTGCAGCAGCCCGGCGTAACAAGGCGGAAAGGAAAGCCGTGCACAAGCTTGTGCAATTGTCCGTGTCGAGTGGTGTACAACTTCATCCTCGACCTTTGCCGCCTCGATTGTCGTCGTCGGGTCGGTGGTGGTGGGTCGGCGGCGGCTCGGCGGCGGCTCGGCGGTCGGCGCTGTAGCCGCGCACCCCCGCCGCCCCGTCCCCACGGCCCGCGCGCCCGCATCGGCCGAGGTCCGTCGTGATGAGGTGACGATTGAATCCCGAACGGGGGAGCTGTGCGCTCCTCCGTCATCCCGACGACACTCGCATCGTTACGGCGTTGCATCACTCGGCCGCGGGCCGGCGGCGCGGACGCGGCTCGGCCCTGCCGCCGACTCCCGAGTGACTGCTTCGCGAGCGGCTCGCAGCCACGGGGGCGGCGCGGTGCACAGCCGGCGCGGGCTAGAGACCGGTCTTCGGTTAATCTTGGGGCGGCCACGCAAGCCAGCGCGGCCCTCTCTCCCAAGGCCCTGGGCCAAGCTGTGCTGCGGTGTAGCTCGTTGCGGAGCGCGGGGCCTGCTGGGTGGCCAGCTGCAGGCCCGGGGGTCCGGAGGCCGGAGGCGGCCGCCGCCGCGGGGCGCCCTGTCAGTGCCGGGGGCGGGCGGCGCGGGCGGCGGGCCGCCGGCCTGGAGGTCCTCTATCTGGACCCGGGTCCGGCAGGACCGGCCGAGCTTTCTCTCTCTCCCTCCCACTAGATGAAAGTGAGAACAACAACAGCGCCGATCGGGTCCGCGAGGACGCTGCAAGCAAGTCAAGGGCCGGTCCGGGCTGCAGGCGGCCGCGGCGGCCGCAGGCCCCGGTGACATGACGGCGTTGCGTCAGGCCCCGCGATAACGTGGCCGCGTAGAGACACATCTTCCTCCGCGTTTTCCCCTTTTGAGGGAGAAATCGGCGGAGCGGGTCGGCCGGGTCGGAGCGGCTCCGTCCATCAGCGCCATCGGCTAGCTGCAGGCGACGGCACATAACCGGTGTCATCGCGCCGTCCGCGCACGCGGCGCCGCCGGGGTGGAGGGGGAAAGGGCTGAAGCTGGGCAAACGAGAAGAAGGGGAGACAATGGGAAAGAGGCGAAGCCGAAGGCGACGTACGTGGTGCAAAGCAAAAGGTGGCAGTCCCAGGATGTTATGCGGGGCGGGTGGGGCTGGCCGTCGTCTCCATCTCTTGTGTGATGCAGGGACCGTCGCGCCCCGCGCGCTGCGCTCCCGGCGCGTGAAGGACGGCCGCGTGCGTGACGCCATGCCGCGGTGAGGACGCCCGCCGTCGCCGTCCTCCCCAGCGATGGATAGCCCCGGCGCCGCCATCATGCCGCCGCCGCCGCCCCCCGCTTCGTGGGACTCGACGCGCCGGTCGACGGCGTCCTGGAGAGACTTCCTGGAGCCGCCGTGCTCGCCGGCGGTGCTCAGCCTCGCGGGCTCGTCGCTGTCCCCGTCCGTGAGCCGCCACCGCCGCCGAGCCCCGCTGGGCCGCGAGGACACGACGGACCTCGACGACGGCCTCGACATCGACCTGGACGTCACGGAGACCACGATCGAGCCGGTGACGGTCACCTCCACGGGGACCTGGAGGGACCACCTGATCGGGGACGGGCCGCTCGTGCCGCTCGGCTCGACGGCGACCTCCGTCTCGGCGGCCAAGCAGCGCCACCCCGACTCAGAGGACGACGTGGACGACGACATCGCGGACCTGGGCGACCTGGGGTCGTCGGCCGGAGACGAGATGCTGTTCGAGCCCTTCTCGGACACGTGCGGCGAGTGCGAGTGCGACGACGACGGCGGCCGCCACCCCGCCGACGTGGACCTGGACGGGCTGGACATCGACCTGGCCCTGTTCGAGCCCGCGCCCTCGGAGGAGTCCTCGTCCGTGTGCTCGGCGTGCTGCTGCCGCTGCAGGGCGGAGGAGGAGGAGGAGGAGGAAGAGGAGGACGACGCCGGCCTGGCCACGGCCGTGTCGGGCTCCCTGCTCTACATCTACACCGGACCAGGTAACGCCGAAGGGCCGCGACGCAGCGACGTGTTCATCTCTCTAACGTAGTGCCCGGCATGTGGCAGGCCGGGTGCGTTAGACTCTGCATAACTCACACACATACACACCTACACACACACAGCGCCTCGCATACGCATAAGGGTCGTAAACCGGGGCACGACGTGTGAAGTGAGGAGCAGTGTTCGTGCCTGCGCCGCCGCTGCCGCCGTCTCTTCTCACCTCCGCGGCGGTGTCCCAGCCGGTGTCAGAGGGCCGCCGCGGCTCGTGTCAGCCTGCGCACCCCGCGTTGTGGTTGTGGTTGTGGTGTCACTGCAGGGTTGCTAGTCCCAAAACTCCCCCCTGAAAAATCTGAATTTTCAAAAAGATTTTGCTATTTTTTTTTTTTTGAAAATGTTATAGCCCCGTGGCTCCGTGCTCTGCTGTCGCGCGACCCGTCCCGTCCCGTGGCGTGCGGCGTGCGGTTTCGGGTTTCCTCCAGCTTTCCCCATATCTCTCACTCCAGCAGGACTGCACCGCGGCCGCCACCTCGCAGACCCGGCGGCGGCGCGGCGGCGCGCTTCTGGGAAGGGAAGGGGAGCTGCAGCAGGCCTCAGCTCATCCCGTCCTATCCGCTGCCTGATTGGCTCCAGCGCTAGCCGGCCGGTAGACCACGCCAAGGCGCCTCTCTATTTCCCTCTCTCTCTCTCCCCCCTCTCTCTCGCTCTTTCTCTCTGTCTCTCCCTCTCTTTCCAATCTGTCTTCTCATTGGATCATTAGGCCGGGCAGTATGGTCATTACCAGGCCGCAATTACCATCACGGCGGCGCCCGCAGATCGAATACCCACCGAACCACCGCCGAAAGCAGCGAATAAGTGCTTCGGCAAAGGAAAAAATCGAGCGGGCGCACTGTGAAACCGAATCGAAAACTTTGCTGCCCTCTATCTCTCTCTGTTTTTAATGTCTCTGCCTCTCTCCGCCGCTCTCCTGCCGGCTTGCGGTCGACCCGTTCACACACACACGGCCCTAAAGCGGCCGCCGCCAGGCCGGAGCCCGAGAAGCGGTTTTGCTTCGTTTTGTTGCGTTCGGTCACACACGGGCCGCGGCATTAGCGGGATGAGCCACGCCACGCCGGCGTGCCGCGGCAGGAAGTGTGTCAGGCCCGATGTTAGTCGCACTCTAATGGCGCCCCTGTGTCTGTCTGTTGCAGGTGGGTATCCCCAGGGCGTCCCCCCATCAGCATCACCACCAGCGGGCCACCAGTAAGCGCGTTCAGACGGGGGTGTCCCCAGGTAACCCCAGCGGTGTCCCACCTCTCTCTCTCCCTCCGCACCGCGCCCGCCGTGTCCCGGGTAGGCCGCCCCGCAGAGCCGCCGCGTCCGACGGGCTGGCCTACCCGCCGGGCGTCCGCTCCCGCGATGCCCGGCGGCGAAAATCGTATCGTGCCGTCGTTCGCGTCGTGGCTCCAGCTTCCCTGATCTGACACCGTCCCTGCTGACGAACGAGAGTCGCGTGTTCAAATACCGAACCAGCTCGTTTTTTTTTCTCTCTCTCTCCCCTTCTTTTGCCATTGCTCGCCGCCGCCGCCACCGCCGCCCACACTTTCCTGACCGGTCCTTTAGCCCCGAGCCTAGCGGTCGACGGGGGGAATGTCACTCGACACGTGACCGAACGTGCAAGTGAGACAGACAGACAAGGCGGTGTGTGGCAAGGCGCCGAGACACAGAGAGAGACAGAGACAGAGAGAGAGAGACGAGGCGGCGTAGTGTCGTGCCGCGGGACAATTATCGCAAACAGGAATAGCAAAAAAAAGGGACGAGAAACAAAAAGAAAAGCGGCGCAGGAGATGCGTGCCATTGGGGGCGCGGCTGCATTGGGCGCGCCTGTTGCCTGTGTTTCAAAGCGGCATGCAGCGGGCGAGAGCGTTTAGACGCCGCGCAGTCACGCCAACGCCGCCGCAACAGCCGCCGCTACAACGAGCGGCGTCGTTGCTGAAACGAACGCGGACCGCAAAAGAGAGAATCGAACGCAAAAGTGATTTTACCGCGGGCTGGGGGGGGGGGGGGGGGGGGATGATTTTTTAAAACTGTATATCATCTTGAGAGTAAAAGAAACACTGACGTATTAGCTAAGAATTCAACCATCTATTTTTTTTAACTCTTTACGTATTGGTTCGAATCATCCATCCGTTCCCCGGGCGTTGCGGCTGGCACATCATTGACCCTCTGCAGACTCTGCACGCACCAGCCCTTTGCGTACGCCCGGTCCCGGCTCCTCCCGGCTCCGCCGCCGCCCGGCCCGGCTGTGCTCGGCGGCGTCGCGGCTCGGCTCGGACTTCGCGTGCGTCGCCGAAAACCGCAGCTCTGCGGAGGGCGCGCGCGCGCGCTGACCAAAGGCGGCGGCGGCGGCGGGTGGCGGCCAAAGGCTGCGCCCGCGGCCTTTGCCAAATGTCAGCGCGGCAATCTGCCGTCATGAGCGTCACCCAGCCGCGCCGCCGCCGGCCCGGCAGCCCCACCCCCGCCGCCCGTCGCTCCGTGCTTCTCACATCTGCAGCCCGAGAGACCATCACTTTCTAAATAATATCGGTACGACTCGACGCGCGGGTGGCCGCGCTGCGTGCGCCTCCTCTTCTTGACCCGCTCCTTTCGTGTGTGTGTGTGTGTGTGAGAGCACGTGCATAACGCACACACACACACACACGCAAACACACACAGGCAGCCCGCGCGCGCGTGTGTGCCAAGTTGGGCAAGTCTGGCGCATGCCCGCCCGCAGTCCTTTACGACTCATACAATGGTGTGCGTGCGTGTGTGTGTGTGTGTGTGTGTGCGCGCGCGCATCCGCTCCGCCCCATCCCGCCTAAAAGTGTCTTAATCTCCAAACGGCGGCCGCCGGCCTGGAGGCGGCCTGGAGGCGGGCTGACGGCCCGGCGGTCCGTGCCGGGCGGGGCGGGGCTGCAACCCGAGCGTGGCGGCGGCCTTGCCCGGCATCCAGGGGCACGGCCAGGCGCGGCGCGGCGTGGCGCGGCGTGGCGCGGCGTGGCGTTATGCGCGGCGAGGCGTGGCACATGACACACAGCCAGCAGCGGCCTATCATCAGCGCAGCGCGGGCTTCCGCTCACATCACATAGTCAGGGAGGAGGGAGAGAGAGAGAGAGAGAGAGAGAGAGAGAGAGGATTAAAACCTACCCGGCGCCGCCCCTGCGAGCATGTCGCTCTCCTCCTGGAGTGGCACCGCTGCCGGGACGCCGCGGCGCTGCACGCCGACCCTGATAGCGGCGCAGCCCCGACTCCACGAGGGACTGCGGTCTCTGCGGTCGCGCTACGCGGCCCCTCATGTGGGTGCCGTATGATGCCATTCGTCCGCTGGTGGTGACCGCCCCAAAAATTACAGCGGTGGCATTGCCTCTCTGCGCGAAATGACGTGATCTCGTGCTCATCACGTCGCCCGCTTCAACCTCTTTTTTTTCTTCTTTAGCGCTGGCATTGAAGGACCCTCACTTTTGCGGCGGTGCGGAGACATATTGTCAGCTCTCAAACGTTTGAGAACGCGAGAGAGGGGCGTGAAGAATGGGGATTCCAAACGGTGCTACCCGACTTTTGTCTTCTCTGTCTCTCTCTGTCTCTCTCTCTCTCTCTCTCTCTCTCTCTCTCATCCTCGCGCGCACGCAACGTCGGTGAGAGGTCAGCCCGAAATCCACGAGAGAAAACCACGACGGACCCCGCGGAGCAGAGGAGAGGATACCGTGCCGAACGCCTATCTCTTGTCTTCGCCCGTCGAAAAATCGGATCCGCCCGTGGCTGCTGCTGCTGCTGCTGCTGCTGCTCCGCCGGCCGGAATGGTCCCGAGGCCGACGGCTCGCCTTTTTCCCCCTTCGTTCTCCTCTAAAACGAAATGCCGGGAAAGGAACAGCGCGGTGGCGGTAACCGCGGCTCGCGCGTTGTCGCGGAGACAGTCGGCATTGACATTCCCGCACGCTGCGAGCGCCTGCGGGAGGCGGGGTAGGCACACCCGCGGTGCGCGGCTGCCCGGCGGGCCGGCCTACCTCCCGGGCGCCCCGCTCCGGCCGCGCCCGAGCGGCTCGTCGGTCGAGGTCCTTTCGGAAATCGATCCAACGTCATAAACCACACGGCGGCGGCGGCCACCGCTCCAAATGCACCTACGGAGAGCATTGTGTATCAAAGAACCGGAGGCAAATGGGAACGACGAAAGAAAAAAAAATGAAAGAACACAGCGGCAGTTTCAAGGGCGGGTGGGTAATGCCACTCGATCCGTTTCCCGTTCGGCTGATCAAGGACGGGGCCGCCGCCGGGCCGCGGGTCTGCAGCGGCCGGAGTGAATGCCTCCGATTTCAGGAATGCGGGCGGCGCGGCATTGTGCGCCCTCACGGCCTGTCACCGCCGCCGGCCGGCCTCTTGTGTCGCTTATTCAGCGCGTGAAGGCAGGAAAAAGGGTGGGCCTGCGCGGAGAAAATGTCTCACCAAAAGGTTTCAAGTCGCCAAAATACCGAGGAAATCTTCGGAAATAATAAAAAAAGTGTCAGAAAATTGCCTTGCATTTGAGAGTGTTCCCAGGAGCGGTTGTCGGGTAACTAGATTGGGGGCGTGCCTCCAGTCGGTGGTGGCGCTCCGTGCGACGCCCCGCGGAAGCGGCTCGGGGGCCCCGCCGCCGCGGAGCCGTGAGGGAGCCCCACACCGCTTTATGCCATCGTTGGTGCCGCCGCGCAGCAGTGCGTCCCTCACTCGTGCAATTAGTGTGTGTGTGTGTGTGTGTGTGTGTGTGTGTGTGCGTGCGTCTGGACGTGCACTACTGCAGCAGGTGCCTGCTGCAGGTGTGGTGTGTTTGAAGAGAAATACGACGGAAAACGGAGAAAAATGCTGTGTATCTCCGTGCGGAATGGGGGCCGCGGGGGGGCGGGTGGAGTGGGGTAAGACGATAATTATTTCTTCAGCAGTAATGATTCTGCGGGTCGCAGCACGCGGGGCGTCGTTTTTCCTATTTTAAAAATAGAAAATCATTTAAAAAATTTTTTATCTAAAATCCTTTTATGCTTATTGGCGCCGCGCGCTGACTCGCGTACGACGTATGACTCCCGTGACAAGCAGTAGTTGATCGCGCACGCCGACTCGCCTCCGCGTGGGGCCCGCGGGGTGCTCGGCGGCTGAGGGGCGCGGCGGCGGCGGCGGCGGCGGCGGCGGCGGCGGCGCGTCGGATATGAAATGCCCCGCGGCTCCAACGGGACGAGACGGGGCGCGGCGCGGCCGGCGCAGAAGAAAGTGCGGACGCGCGGCTGGGAGTTAGTGGTGTCGGGGCAACAGCGGCGGCGGCGGCGGAGGAGGAGGCACGGGGTGTGCGAGCGTGCGTCGGAGCACGGGGCACTCGCCGACCGGCGCGGCCGACCGGCCACGACTGCTCCCGCCGCTACCGCCGCCGCCGCCGTCGCGGCATTTTTCAGCGCGCGGCGACTCCCCGCGGCAAAAGCCTGATGGCTTTGTCCGGAGCGAAAGCTGAGCCGCTGCTGAGAGATGCTTTATGCCCTGTCAAGGCGCACGCGGGACGGGGGACGCGGGCACGGCGGCGTGCACACCTGCGTAGGGCCTGCAGCCGCCTGCAGCCGCCTGCAGCGGTGGCAGCGCGAGCCCCCCAGGACAGCACAGGGCAGAGCGGCGTGCACGGCACTGCAGTCGCCGGCAGTAAGAAATGCAGCGGCGGCGTTGCGGCGGCGGTGCCCCTCCAGAGAAATGGTCGCGCGGCAGCCGCATGCAGTAGCAGCTCCTCGACGACGGAAGCAGACCAGCGCAGAGAGACGGGTTTTTAGTCGATGAAATTTTTTGGAAAATAATCAATCATGTTTCAGATGATTTTCAGAAAAATTTCTTTGAAAGTTTCGGTACTAGAAGCCCCTGGCTGGCGCTGCCCGCTCCCGCGGCAGCAGGCCCGCAGCCCCGCCCGCCACCGCCTCTTCAATTATGAGCCGCGATCCGCAATTAAAATCGAATCGTGCTATTCGTTCCCCCGCGGCCGGCGGCGGGCCCGGCCGGGAGATATCTGTTTGGTTCCGCGTGTGGACGGATCGGTTTACACCGCCATAACAAATAGGGCTTCGTTCCGTATCGCCGCCGATCGCTGAACGCCGCTACGTTATCATCTCGAGAGCGAGGCTCCCCCCTCCCCTCCCCCTCCCCCCCCCCCCCATCCTCTCCTCCCCCCCCCCCCCCCCCTTCCACCGGTCTAGTTCCTGGAATGAGATTTTGGCCGGGTGAAAACGAACGCTACCACTTGGATGCCTGGCCGGGGCTGGGCGGGCGGCCAGCCAGGCCGGCACCGCCTCGTTAGAGGACGCCTTTAATGTGTTTTGTCCAGTTGCGGACCAGCACCTTTCGGTCGCACCTGTCTGGGCGGCCGCGCGCGCGCCTGTGTGTGTGTGTGTGTGTGTGTGTGTGTGTGTGTGTGAGTAAGAATGTGTGAGTGTGTGCGTGCGTGCGCTCGCTGGATGCCCTCATTCATCAGCACCGTGAGATTGACACGCACTGCAGGGGGCACTTTTGGCGCTGTAGATTGTAGAGCGACGTGTCGCCTTTTCTGCTCCCTCGGCGGCGACCGTCGCCGTCGAAATTCGACACTTCGACACGCGATTTCGACACTTCTTGTATATTTTTTTTAACAGGTTCAGCAGGGCGATAACACTATCCGTTTTAACGTCGCCCTAATTGAGCGACGTGCGTCGCTCTTTGGTTTACAGCGAGGCGCGGAGAAAAGAGAAAGACAGAGAGACAGAGAGGAGAGAGAGACAGAGAGGAGAGAGAGAGAGGGTCGTCTACGTGCCCCGCGTCGTGCCGCAGCCATTTCTCGTTTTCTTTCGCACCCCGCGTCAAAAACACAAGTCCCCCTCTCCGACGTGACAGACTGTAACGCGCCGGTCACGACGTGCGGTGCGTACAGACCCCGCCCCGCCGCTGCTCCATCTCTGTCTCTCCCCCTACCTCTGCTATCTTTTTCTCTCATCTCTCTCTCTCTCTCTCTCTCTCTCTCTCTCTCAGCCTTTCTCTATCTGTCTCTGCCTCCCTCTCGCTCGTTCGCTCCCCGCGCGTACCGTGTACCGTTTCAGAACTGCCATCGTCGTCGTCGTCGCCAAGAATTGTGCTTTATGTCGCAACGACGACGAATACGACGGCGCGACAAGAAGCATAGGAGAGAGAGAGAGAGAGAGAGAGAGAGAGAGAGAGAGAGAGAGAGAGAGATGTCCGACTGTGGGAGCGGCCGCCCTCTGATCCGCGCGGTGCTAAGGAGGTGAGGAGAGCGCATCACAGACGGCTTGGTGTCCGCCACATCGCTGCCCCCGGACCGGGCGGCAGCGCGGCAGCGCAGAGGCGCCTCCGGCCGTAGGCAGGGAGTCCAGTGCGGTATCGACACGGGGGGTTTGGCATCGCGGCCAGCGGCACTGCCTGCCTAGGGCCGCCGCGGGGCCACGCCGTGCCGCGTGCGTTCAAGTCTCCCACCCCCGCGCGGGTGCGTGGCGCCGAGAGCAGATATCCGGGTTACCCCCTCCGGTGGCGGCGGCGGTGCGGTGCTGTGAAGGAACACGCCGCCGGACACCGCCGCGTTGTCGTGCGGCCACACGCCGCGGGTTAACGCCCTGCCCGGGCACGGGTGTCGCTTCAAGGGTTTCTATACCGAAATTTTCAAAGTTTTCCCCAAAAAATAATTTTCGAAATTTTCAGATAAATTCGGAAGGTTTCTTAAAATTTGCGAAAATTTCATAATTGTTATACTCTTTTTTCGAAAATTTTCTCGAAATGTTCTGGTCGGGAAGCCCTAGCCGTGTCCCGCTGCTGGCCCTGTTCTGCCGGCCCCCCTCTGCCCCCGCACCGCTGCCGCCGCTGCGTTGCTGCTGACCGGCAGGCCGCGCGCTTTTGTGTGTCCACTCTGCTCTGTGTTTGTTTGCGCTGCCGCGGAGTGTCCGCGGGGCGGCGGCCTCTGCGAGCTTTGTGCCGCCGCCGCCGCCGCCGCCGCCGCCGCCGCCGCCGCCGCCGCCGCCGCGGACGGAGGACGCCGATGAAGCCAGTGAGCCGGAGCTAAACGCGGCACGGCACCGTTGGCACCTCCGCTGCCGCCGAGTCCCTGCATTCATCCACTCATTTGGCGGCGGCCAGCAGCCCCGCCACGGGACATTTAACTCACCACCTGTACCGCTACCGGCGGCACCCTGTCCTCCCCTCCACATCCGGGCCCCGACCCCCACCAAACGACACAATCATCGCATTTTCTCTCTTTTCTTCTGTACTTCCTTTTCTCGCCAAGTTTTTGCATTGACGGCGCGCAAGGAGAAGGCCGGTGTGGCCCGGATGTTTCGGACGAGAGGTGGCGGTGCGGGGAGGAGGGGGTATCTCCACGCCGGCCCGCCGATACACCGCGCCGCTAAGTGCTGCTTGATACGTATGACCGTACATGGCACACACTCCGTACCCTCCTGGCCTAATGACGCCATACGCGCCGTGCGAGGACACGGCCAGTGAGGGGGAGGGGGCCGGAGGGGGCCGGAGGGGGCGAGGCTAGAACCGGACCGAAGCCCGTGCTGCTCGCGATGTAAAGCAGAGACGGCACACAAACACGTATCGTAATGTTCCCTGCGACAGCGCGCGCACCGCGGGAGGTTCGCGCGTACTTCATAAAACATTTTCGCTTTGCTGCTGCGCTGCTGCAGCGGCTCCAGCAGGTGGGGGAGCCAAGGTGACCGCGCGGGTACGGACGGTACGGCACGGCGGCACGGCCGGCGCGGCATCCGCCCGCAGCGGGCTCAAACCGGCCGCCACTGTGCCAATCAGTGTGCGCGCTGTTCTCCTGCATTTTCCATCGGTATTGAAAAGCGCGCGGCGTCGCTGCGATGCGTGAAGCGGGCGGCCTCAGCACGGCGTAATCGTATGGTCTGCGCTACTCGCGGCTATTTCCCAGCACAAAGTGGCGGTGGAATCCGAGACGCTCAGTGTCAGTCCTCCCCTCCCTCAGCAGTGACACTATAGGAAATGGGGCTTCTAGTCCCGAAAAAAACAGAGAAAATTTTCAGAAAAAAAGCAAAATTTAACAAATTTTACAACTTTCTTTAAAAACTTTTTTAAAAAAAATTTAAAATTGAAAAACATCAATTTTTTGGTGTTTTTTTATAATTTTGGGTTTACAAACCCTTCCGAGGAAACAACTTGTAGGCGCGGTGGCACTTTGTTCATGACCGCGGTCTTGGGGAAAAAAAAAGTGTCCCCAAATAGAGTTTGCGTGGCGCGGCGGGGGTGGGGGTGGGCGTTGGAAGTTACGTTGGCATGCAAGCGCACTGACGGCAGGCGCGGCGGGGACACACACGCGGCCCGCAAAACGTTTTCATTACGACACAGACATGTCGGGCAGCGTCGCGTGGCACCGCAGCGCGTCGCAGCGGTTGCCGCGGCGCGTGGGGCTACAGCGGCACGCCACCGGCCGTTCATTACAGCCTAATATAATCCCGATGGCGTCACAGCTGTACCAGCCGTATAGTGTGCCCCGCAGAGCTGTGCCGGACCGGCTGCGGGTGCGAGAGAGACGGGAAGCGGCATATGACCGTCTCTGTCACACTGCCCCAGTCAAATGCCCCGCCCCTCTCGCTCCCACCGCAGGCGAGTCGCGATGCGCCAGGCACAGACGCCTCCGACCTTTACAGTCCGCGGAGAGCACGGAGCGCAGAGGGCGGCACTATTTGCAGCCATTACACTTATATGCAGCGCGCACTGCAAACAGTCGGGCAGGTGGTGCGTGGGCGGGTGGCCGCTCTTCGCCAGATCACGCACACGCAAACAAACGCGCGAAGATGGACGCTTTCAATTGTTTCTCCACGTTGCGGTAAAAAATAAGATATGGAATTCCGAACGTGTGATTTATTGCCGTTGCCTCACCACCGCTGAAACCCAACGCCTGTTTTGCTTAACTCATCATTTCTCGTCCGCTGCCTCCTGTGACTTTGGCGGGCGCACATGCGGCACCGCACCGTGTGATGGCACACGGCGGTGGCCACGGCGGCTGCGGCTGCGGTGGCGTGGGTCGTGTTTGATGGGGTCGTTGTGTGCACTGCCCCCACTAATTGCACCGTGTCCCGTTGTTGCTGGACAGCGGCTACTGCCGCCGCTGCCCCAGCTGGAGTCCGGAGCGCTCCGCTGCACGGCTCACTGCGCGCCGCCGACGCTGCCGCCGAGTGGACACGGAAATCCAGACTCGAAATCGATTCTGCCCGCGCCATTACTGCCCCGCACACGCCCGGCGGTGGCAGCGGTGCCAGCGGGGCGAGGGGTACCCCGGTGCTTCCAGTCAGTGTACGCCTTCCAGTCCAGTCACTCTCCAGTCAAAGTCCATTCAATTTCCAGTCGGACATGTCGTGCGGCTACAGTACCGGGAGCGCACGGGCTTCTCGGACTAAAGCTCGGTAGCCGCGCGGTAAGCGAGTCCAGCCGGCGGACGGCTGGTCAGGGTTCAACTCTTTGCCGTTCCGTGCATTTTTTCTGTCGGCTCAGCTTAGACGACGGTGTGTAAAGTATAGGGGGCGCGCAACCAACGTCATCGCGGCTCTGTGGCCGCATCGGTAAGGTGGCTGACCGGCGACCGAAAGATTGTGGGTTCAAGCCTCCTCTCTATCCTAAATTTTTCTTGTGTCTGCGTTTGGAGGGCAGAGGGTAAAATATACTTCCGAACGTGGGATCGGTATGGCTGTCTGAACGGCCGTGCGCGCTGCGTCACTGAGAGATGTAAGCGTTGGGTTTCAACTTGAAGATTCCCGCAGCACGGTCGGGCTTACCCCCGTTCCCGGGTCCGAGGTTCTCTCGGTCGCCCGGGGTTTCCGGCGGGGGGGCTCTGTGTCTACCAAGGAAACTTGGTTCGGAGACTCGGGTGTATGCTACGGGGGTACCTAGGGTTCGGTACCTTCGTTTTCGCTCCCTGTGAATCTGGCAGACGAGGACACGCCGTCGCGACTAGGGTTCGTCGTGAAGTACAGCAGCTTCGGCTGTGTACGATATAGGAAAGCCTACCTCCCCCCCAATCCGCTCGGGAGTGGCCGCAGTGCCACAGACCAACCAGCCAGTCGAAGGGAGTTGATTCCGGAAATCTGGCTGGCGGAGGGGGCTACATTGACCGTTGCGGAAGCGTGCCCCTGAAAAAGGCCGCTGCGTTGTGCCGGTGTCTTTGCGGCGGTCAATACCTGGTACACCGGTTCCCATTCGAACACCGAAGTTAAGCAGGAGGGTTCCAGGCGGAGGCCTGGGACGAGGTAGTGCCCACCCATTTTTGCATTTTTTAAAAGTATTCACAGATTTCTGAGCAAAACAAAAATATTTCCGTTTTGAGTTTTGGTCACGGTAGGAATGAGTTTTAGCCTACTTTGGGGTGGGTGACAGCTCAGAACACAGGAACCATAAATGATCGTGAATTTTTCATTCCAGTCAATGGAAAAGTCCGGTCCAGTCACCAGTCAGTGTACACCCGTCCGTAAACTGAGGCCCCCCTCGCAGCGGGGCGCGGCCCGGAGCCGCTCCCTCTCGCTCACCGCCCGGGGGTCCTCCACTCTTAAAAAGAAAGATGCACACCCTAGGGTCTGCAGTCTCGAAAATTTCGAGAATATTTTCGGAAGAAAAATACGTATTATTTCCAAAACTTTCGTTGACAATTTCGGGACTAGAAACCGTACACGCTAGATTAAATCAGTAAAAACAGGTGGGGGAAAAATCAATAAAATAAGAAGTCAAAATAGAAAATCAAAAAGGTACGGAAAAAACAAATCAAAGTCAAACAATAAAAATTTCGATTTTTAATCATGACACGGCGGTTGCGGGAAAGTGGCGGCAGATGCGCACTTCGCAGGGCGTCGCGTCGCCGCAGGAATAAAATCCGGGCGGAAACTATTTCGAAGTAAAACCATGAGGAATAAGATGGTGTCGGTTGTGAGCGGGGTGTGAGGCCGGGAGGCGGGAGGCCGTCAGCGCAGGGTAATGTTCTGCCTTACGTGAGCCCCGCGGCAGAGCGACAGAGCGACAGCGGTCCGCGGCGCTGAGCTCTGCGTCCATAAGCCATAAAGGCGCGCCGCCGCCGAATCCCGTCCGCCGCCGTGTCGCAGTGCGGCGCGGGTCCGCGGCTCCTCCCCAGGTGTCATCCCGCCCCGCCGCGCCGCCGCCGCTGCCGCCGGCCCGGAAGCCCTGGCAGGCCGCCGCCGTCGTCCACACACCGCCACGACGGAACGGAACCAAACGGCGGGCCGTAACGGTCGGGATCGTAGAGCCCGGAGAGTTATTTAATCCCCCCCAGGAGCTCTGCTAGCTGCCTACCGGTCCGCCACAGCAGTCGCTGCTTCTGCCGCGACCGCCACGCCGCACCGGACGGATAACCGGACAGGCGTTTTTGTCTCATCGGACTTTACAAAACACGAAACCGGCCGGGCGGCGCCGTCCGGGAACTGTGTCATCGCTGCCGCCAGCTGATACCGCCTGCTGGGGTGTGTGTGTGTGTGTGTGTGTGTGTGTGAAATGGATAGCCTGCGAAACAGCAATAGAGTGCGATGCCGTTACACTCTCCTCCGAATGATAAAGGCAGAGTGGAAATAGAGGGCACCCCATACTATATTTGCATTTCTCCAAAAGTTTTTTAAAAAAAAAAATCAGTGGCACAAGGCCTGCAAAAGTATGCTTCATGGTTCCGCGGGGGCCTATCTGCTCTTGGTCCTGGCCTAGTACGGCGCGTCCGAGTCAGTGAGTGAGTGAGAGAGAGAGAGAGAGAGAGAGAGAGAGAGGTGGTACGGCAAATGATATGGGCGGGGGGAACCTGCCGGACAGGACAAGAGGTCCCCCGCCCGCCCGCCCGCCCAGGGCCCTGGACATCGATATGTGGGCTTCTGGGTTAGCGAGGCGTAGGCACGGCCAAGGTACTCGGGAGGGGAGGCTGAGGGGGGCGTGCGGAGCAAATGTGGCCCTGGCAGTGAAAGGCAGGGCGGGGTCCCCCCGCACGCGGGCGAGCGGCTTGGCACACGTGCCGGGGCGGCAGCGACTGATCGCCACTGACGGGCTTACTTGTGGTGTCTTTACAGAGTCCCAGCTGCACACGGGGCCGCGGCCGGCGCGGGCGGTGCGCGAGGGCGGCGTCGGCGCCTGGGAGCCGCACTTCTGCGTGCTGCTGCAGGACGAGCAGACCCTCACGGCCTACCGCAGCGAGGAGCTCGCGGTGAGTACGTCGGCGCCTGGTGGGTAGGCAGGCCCGGTGTACGCGTGCGCGCCGCGGGCCTGCCCACCTACCGGGCGGCCCCCACGGACGGTGTCGGATTCTTCTCTCTGTTCTGTACCCTAACCCTCTATCGCTTCCACTAACCCGGATGTGTTGTGCTTCTGCTGCGCTCTGGCCTTCGGTGCAGGTCCTGCCATGGACGCCGGTGGGACGCAGGGAGAAGGTGAGCAAGTGCCTTCGGAACGGCGTCTTTCGTATCTGTGCTCTAAATTATATTCTTTTGTTGCCTGAGACATTATTAGATTTTTATTATTTATTTTCCGTCGTGTATCTTGCCCCCCGAGTAGCGAGTAGTTTCTGTTGTAGCTAGCCTCTATCTTCACAGTGCAATTTGCAGAGTTGTGCGTACACACAGCCGCCACACTTCACATTGTGCCCGCGGCCGTGCGAAAACAGACGGACAGCGGGTCGCCGTGGCGTGCCGTGCTGCGCTCGCGGGTCGCACTGTAATTTTCGCAATCGCATCGATGATCGCGGGCTCTGCGTGTGCGGCGGCGGCCCCCGGCGGCCCCGCCATGGGAAAGCGGCTGCCGCACCTCGCCACCACCACCACTTGCTGACCGCCGCGCCGCCGCACTTCGATTCGACGTCTTCTTCTACCATTGTCTGCGGTCGTGCTCGAGATTTGCCGCGTGCGATGCGGATTCTCTTCTTGCACTTGAAGAGGGCAGCGTGGAGGAGGAGGAGGGTGACGGGACCGGACCGTGGGGTCGCAGAGAGTGAGTGAGTCAGTTGTTGTTGTCGCGGGGGTAACGGGGAGAGTAGTTCTGTCCGGCTCGGTCGCACCTATGGTAGCGGATGATAATGGTCATTACCATGATGGTGATGTCGCGAGGTCATGTAGCGGACACTGGACAGGTCAGAGGCGGGGCCGGCGGCGGCCCGCCGCCACCGAGAGGGGCCGGGCCCAGTGGCTCTGCAGGGGGGGCAGGTGCGGCGGCCGAGGGCAGCCTCCGGTCACCTGCCGGTCGGGCACGCGGCCCGTTAGCCTCACATATATCGTCCGTAGCGAGAGTTAAAATGTTTGCGTCCTCGTGGGGTCATTCCACCTACATCACAGAGGGTCTCGGATTTGGCTGAGATGGGTAAAAAGTCGATCAGGGCGAGCCAAAACACCTACGAACCAAATTTATTCTTTTAAATTTTTCTGCTGGATTGCAATGTGGCTACGATCTGTGCAAAGTATACAAGCTGCAGGGGGCGTCTCAGAGCAAAGGCTCGCGCGCGCGCGCGCGCACACACAGACAGACAGCCCACAGGCTAAGACTGCTTGAAAGCTCCGACCGCTGCAATGCTGTGTCTTTAGCGGCGTATGTGCGTCTGTGGTCGCGCGCGCGCGCGCCTCGCGCACATACCTGCCTCCCAGCTGATCTGTGCTGCGGCCGATACACGCACACACACACACACACACACGGTCCCATCCATCCCAGTGGCAGCAGAGCAGCGTCGCGAGGAATGCCAGAACCTACTTACTCGCCTATTTGCTTTGTACTGCTCCCCATCGTAGTAGCGGAATGGAGGAAAAGGGCCGACGACAATGTAAAACGATTTGTGCGTGCATGCTTTGGCTTCTGTGATGTCCGCGCGGCGCTCACTACACAAGAGCATGCTTCATGGCCTCTGGAATGTTTTCAGCGGTACTCACCGGTCGTGTTTTTGTTTTACACGAGACGGAAAATATTCCGGAAATTAATTTTTGTCGGATCTCCCGCCGCGCAGGTGGGCGATGCGCTGTTCGTGGACCTGCCCCGGGTGCGGCTCGACGGCGGCGTCAAGGCGTTCCGACAGCGGTGGGGCTACGAGCTGCAGCCGCCGCCCACCCTCCTGGAGGAGGACGAGGACGGCGGCGGCAACCTGTCCGTCAACGGCCACCAGGACCCCGAGATCGTCTCCATCAGCAGCCCAACAGGTGAGTGCGGCGGGACGCTGGAGCGCGCCGGCGATACCCGGCGCGCCGCCGAGCGGTGCCCCGCGAAGGGGGTATCGACGCGCTGCGCCCGCTCAGAGCGCGCCACCAGTCGCGGGGCTGCCAGCCACCGCGGCTGACTCCATGCAGCTGCCTCAGCCCGAGCGTGCGGCGGCGCCGACCCGCACGCCGCCCGCGCCGGCTGGGCTGCCTACCCCGCCGACCACAGGCGCAGAGCGGGCAGCAGCTCGCGGGCCGTCCGACACGGCGCAGAAGGAACGTAGCTGGTGTTCGGAAACAGTCAACGATATTTCACAAAATTTACTTGTGAAAATTTTTTTTCTGAAATATTCTGAATTTTTTTCCGTTTTTTTTTTAAATTAGGGATCAGAAACCTTAGCAGACGCGAACACTGTGCGACACTATGTGGTCCACAGAGTGGTGTCTAGACCAAGCGGCAATTAAAAGTACGTACGAGTTCGCACGGACGTTAATAAAATAATTCACGACGCACTTAGCAACAGGTTGGCTAATTGAGAACTCGTATTATTGTCCTTGCATTAAGGGCCTTCGATACGCACGCCCTCGTTAGTTGAGCGCAGGCCGCCGTGCGGGCGGGGGCTGCGGGGGCTGCGGGGGCCCCGCGGGGCCGTGTGTAACTGTACGGCCGGCAGGACTCGTGCGCTGCGGAAGCGCCAGTGATTATTCACCGCGTCCACGTCGTCCCCCGGCGTACGGTGCTCGCAGAAGGGATTCGCGGAACACGCGGCACTACTGGACCAGTCAATGAAAAGGGGGACTTGGCTCCCCGATCACGCGCCGCCACGCGCCTCCACGCGCCGCCACGCGCCGTCCTTCGCATCCTGGGCACGCACGCGCTCGCGCACTCGCACCGTTTTGCACCGCCGTTGTGTGGGGCGTGTGCCGAGCGGCGGCGTGTCACAACAACGGTGCCGCCGCAGTGTGCGACGCAATTTTACTTTTCTCAAACGAAACCTATGTAACTTTTTTTTTGTTGACTAGTAACGCGATTTTCAAAAAGGGATTTTGGCCGCGATTCCACAATAACTGCAAAAAAAAAATTCCGCGTTAGGCGCGGCGTGACGGATGACGCCGCTGTCGGCCGCGCACCCCGTCCACGCCGTACGTAATGATGGCGATCGCTCTCTCACCCTGCCAAACGGCCGACACGGTGCGACACTTTCACCGGCAACAACAACTGCTACTCCACGCAGCTATCCGCAGCCGAGTCCCGGTGCCGATGGCTTTATTGGCAGCGCCTCGCTAACGAGCGTCAACACAGTCAGCAGGGGCCGACAGGGCCCCGCTCCTAGCAGAGGGAGTGGGCGGCCGCGTCCTCTCCGGTAAACATAACCTCTGCTCCGAGTGCGTCGCTCCGACCGGATAACTGCTCCCCCTGATATATCAATCACTCATAATCCGATTTGGCCCGCAGCAGCGCGGGTCGGACGGCCCCGCGCTTTGCATTCCTGCCCACAATGGCCTCCCCGACGACCGAGAAAGATAAAGGGCTGCGGCGGGGCGACGGGCCGTGGGAGAGTTGTAATACGCGAATGACATTGCACGAGCATCGTGTATCACCATCTCAGACGACGCGACCGCGTGCGGGCAAATATGTATGGAGAGCGGCGCGCGATAAACGGTTATAACTCGGGGGGCCGCGCAGCAGGTTGACTACTAAGTCTCGCCGCAGAGTGGTCCGCGGGGCTGCTCCTCGTCATCAATCTGTGCGGCGGGGGGAGATGCACGATCAAAACACGGCGGCCGGCGCCGGCCATCGAACCCGCGCGACACACGTGGGCGGTGCCCGCGGTGCATCCATCCCGCCCCGGTGCCACTGGCGGGTTGGCAGCGCAGCGCTGGGGGCGCGTGGGCCGCGCACGCGGTGTCTCCACACGACAGTATTTCATCACGTCCTCGCCGCACTCCGCCACTCTGCGGGGGGTATAGCCGCGCCAGCACGCGGCAGCTCGGTGATGAAAAATTTTCGCTGCGCGAAGCGGGAGAAAGCTGTCGTCGCGTTGTGCGGGGCGATTATGTGGCAGTGCAAATGCGGCGGTTGGTCAGGCCGAGGTGAGGAGGGGCGTGCCCAGTGACGGCACATACCAGAGCCTGGGTGGTACTCACTGTAAACGTGTCTTTCGTCAGTTTACAAAGAGAAGTAACTCTTCAATTTATTTCAAGTATATTTCGTCAGTCGTACTGTACATGGTGTGACCTAGAAAAATTGTACCTCAGGAGACAGAAAATCAATTTCTCAAGTGCTGTCCAAGATGTGACGAAAATTATGGCAGCAAAATATTCGTCGTGTGCTGAAATATTTTTTTTTGCCGTGCTTTGAGCCATTGCGGACAAAGTTGTTCTTCAAGAGTGTATTTTTGAAATTGCACAAATTTTATCTACACATAGAGATTTTTTTTAAAAATCACAGGTATTGGAGTAGCATCTGACGTGGAGACAGACTTGTCTCCTCTCGTATGGTGTGTGTGTGTGTGTGTGTGTGTGTGTGTGTGTCCCGCAGCGTGTCAGCGCCGCTGCTGAGGTGGACAGAGGCGGCCAGCAGTCGCGCCTGTCGCGCCCCGTCCGCATTTTCGCGCCGCGCAGAGCAGCGAAACTTTCGCCTTATTGCGTTAGTCAGTGGCGTTACGCCGCCGCCGCCGCCGTGATGGCGCGCGGCACAATGATGAGAATCGCATTCGGCCGCGGCGATGCGTCTCTGCGAGCGCAGCAGCGCGAGTGCAGCGACCCTCCAGGGCCTCGCAGTCCCTCGCAGCCCCCCGCTTTCGACTTGTACATGCGTTCGTCCCGTCGGCCGAGAAAGCAGCGCAAGCGGCGCAGCGCAAAGAGCCCTTCTGTTTATTTCCCATGATTCCGTGCGCGGAGGCGCAGAGGAGACGCGCATCCTCGGCGGATATTTTTTTTTTATCTTTCCCTGCGCGAAAGAGCGCGAGTAAACTGAGAAAACAAACGGGAATCCGCAACCAGATGCATCGAACCGCGCAAGAGAGCGTTAATTTACGACAACTTCCTTCTTCCTCTTAACCTTTTTTTTTTCTTTTCAAAAAAAATTGAATACACGTGTGGAGCATGGATCGGAAAACACCGTAGATGGGCTGTTATCGCCTCGATCCCGGCAGTTAATATCGTCTCGCGGGCGGCCACACACACACACACACACACACATCCGGCTGGGCCTCACGTTGGGTCCCGCGGGCCCTGCAGCACTGGCAGTATGCAGGGTCGCTGGGCCCGATCAGCCTCTCAGCTTTGGCCGGCTTCGGCCCCGGTCACGGCCGGTCTGACCTTGTCGGTCTGGTCTGCCGCCCCGCCGGGCCGTCCGCAGACGCACCGACGCGCCGCGTACCCGCAGGAGCCCCCCCAACATCACACCGCGCGGGGCAGGAGGGCCTGCTGTAAGGGTTTCCCAAAAATACCCAAAGGTTTCTTTGGAAATGAATCTACAACAGCAGAAAATTTTGCTAAATTCTCCGAAAACTTCTGTATTATTTTTTTTGAAAACTTTTTGAAATCTATGTTTTTTTTTATTCTGAATTTTTTTTGGAAAATAATTTTGAAATTTTCGTGACTAGTGACCCTATGCCTGTTGTCCGGCGGCGGTGACCCGGCGGTAACCTGGCGGTGACCCGGCGGTAACCTGGCCGTAACCTGGCGGACCGGAATCCGATTCGGCGCACACGACTCCACCCTCCGCAGGGAAAAGCAAAACCGAAATTCCACCTCGGGACGACCGGGTGCGGCCATGACGGAGCTACCTCCGCGCTCTCCTCTCCGGAAGGAGACGAAAGTGTTCGACTGTAGGAGGGAAACAGTAACGGCACACGCGGCGCGGCCGGCCAAGTTTATCGCAAGGACGGCGCGATAAGGGCGGGCCGCGATGTGCGCTCCGATGCGCCCGATTACACCGCCGCCGCGCCGCCACGGCTCTGGTGCAGGACCGCGGGCCGCGGGAACCGAGTCGATATGTATGTGTTTGATCCGAGGCGTCCTGCGGCGCAAGAGGCGGCGCTCTGGATGAGTGTGAGAGAGACGCCGCCGCCGCCGCGTTTGACTGTTGTTCCCGCGGCCAGGCGTCTCTCCCTCTCTCTCCTTCCTTCCACCGTAGTCAAACGGCGCGTCTCTCCCGCACTCAGGCAGATCGCTGGGCAGCAGGTCCTGCGGCCGGGCAGGCGGTCACCCGTTCCGCTTGTGAGCACTGGTGGCCGTGCTCCCGTCGCATGCGGGTCCGGCAGGGGTCCGTCCGGCAGGGGCCCGGCAGGGGTCCGGCAGGGGTCTGGCAGGACGGGTCGGCACGTGACCGCTGATTGGCTGAGGTCGGGACCGGCTGAGGACCGGAGCAGCGTGTAGTACTCGACTCCAACTCGCTCCTGAGTCACCCGGGCCGGCAGCCCCTCGTTGAGACGTCGCGTTAGACCTCACCGCGTCCCCCCCTGGTCCCGCCGCCGCTCCTCCTCCTCTACTGCCTCTCCCCCCTCCTCCCTCTCTTCCCGATGTTGACGTCGCGGGCGATACGCCCAGCCCGCGCCGCGCCCGCCGCCAGCCGCCCAGGCCAGTCTGATCGTGGAAGTCGTGCGCGCCGGTCGCGCGGCCTCAGAGACCGCCGTCGTTGTCGTCACCGTCGTGGACGAAGTGCGAGCGCGGGCGTGTGTGTGTGTGTGTGTGTTGCGTGCGTGTGCGAATAGTGCTGTGAGTGTGTGTGTGTGTGTGACGGGCGTGTGTGGGGGGCCCCGCATACACTAGTGATACAGTGCGCGTGATGTGAGCACAGTGTGTGCGTGTGCTACCGGAGGCGGTGCCAACAGTGTTGCGACGGTCGCCGACCGTCATGACCACCACGACGACGACCTATGACGGCGACCTATGACGACGACAAACCTCTAACGACCCGGGAGGAACCCCTCCTCTGACGGCACGCCGACGACGAGTGTCCTGGCTGCCAGGAAGGCGTTTACGAGGCCCACGGGAGCGGGCGGTCGGCAGAGGGGCCGGACGTAACCGGGCCTAAGTCGCAGCTTCGGAACGCAGTCGGGCAGAATGTAGAGAGGGCAGAGGGCGGGAGGCGGAACGGCACGACCCCGCAACAGGTCCCTATCGGTCGCGGGTGCCGGGTCCGCGAACAGCTGCCGCGGTCCGGGAGTCGTGCACTTCCTGGCCGTGCGGACGGCTAACGGTGCGACTGACTTTGTGACTCGGGGGCTTATCAGATAACGAGCCGCGGGGTGGCCGCGGGGTGGCCGCGGGGTGGCCGCGGAGACGCCGAACACGGCGGAGGCGCAGGCCGCGCACCGCGGGTTCCGTCCATAAATAGTACAGTAACGCAGCGGGGGCCGAGTCAGCAAGGCGCCGCCGATGGCCTCGGCGTTATGTACTTTAATGGACGTCCGGAGCTGCCGCGGGTTCTGCTGGAGGCAGTCCGGGCGGCCGCTTCGCGTGTACCGAGGGCCCGCTGTAGCGTGTGATGGTATTCCGACGCGGTTTCGGCGTGGGAGAGTTTTCTTCTCCGCGGTGTTCGCGCGGTCCACCTTGTGAGGTCGCCAAGGGAATCTCCATTGTGGCAAATTGCTAGTCTCTTCGAAAAAAGGAAAAGAAAAATAATAAGAAATACAGCACATACATCTGAAAATAACGTACATAATGAAAACAGCGCGCACGACGACCGGGTTTATTTAAATTGTTTTGTTCTTTTAGTCTTTCGCGGAGACTGTTTACCTACGTGAGGCGCGCGCGGGGGGGCCGATAAGCGAGAGGTGCCGTTCGCGTTTGTAATTCGTCTTGCGAATGTTTTCCCGCCAATAAGGCGTCCCACCTGTTGCCGCAGCCAATCAGAGACCGGCACGGCAGCAGCGCGGACAAGGAGAAGAATGCGCGTGTATTATTCGCTTCATTGACGCCCCTCTCTGATGCTACCATCCATGCGTTTCCCAAGGGCGCCGGCCGTCTGTAATGAGCCGTGCACACACACACACACACACACACATGCACATGCCGTCATCACTAATCTGGAAGCGCGCACACCTCCCGGCGCTGCTGATGCCACCGCCAAAGCTATACGCTACCACTATACTCACACGCGTGCGTCGTTTTCTAAATTGCAAGCGATATGATCTCGTGTTGAATCCTTTTAGTATTTCATACACCGTGTGTGGCCGGCCAGGATAGGATCGCCTCCAGCGGAGTGGGGGGAGCCCCGCGAGTGCCCCACCCCCCCCCCCTCCTATCGTCGGGTGCATGCGTCGCGGTGCCGCGGGTCACATAGCAGTTGCTGAGGGAAACTCAGAAAGAAATCGTGTGGTGTGGTCTGCGACTTGCGGACCATGTGTGCGATCGTGTATGGTGTTGTGGTCCGGACGAACACACGCCACACGTGCGCGCACCACGTGCGCACGCGTGCGAGGTGCTAAAACGGCTACCGCCACCACGTGTGTGCATCCGTTTGCGGGACACGCGTGGGGAGGGGGAGGTCGGAATGTGACGCGATCGCCCGCAAAACGACGCCAAAATTTCACTATATTTCCACAGAGCCGGACAAAACACTGCCGCGGTGTGCGGGGTCCCTTTCCTTCACTCGCGCCTCGCGCTGCGTCTGCGGTTTCTGCCGGAGACCCGCGGCGCTAAGGGGGAGGAGGGGGGGGGGCGCTATGCGACTGCCCCGATCCGCCACGCACGGCTTAGAGGGGCACCGCCGCCGTATTCAGGGCAGCCGACGCACACACAAAACCAAGCATACAAACACGACAGAGCAGACGGAGAGACAGAGGGAGACAGAGAAGCGCTGCCCCCGCGGGGAGATATCTATCCACCCGTGACCCCTAGCGGCGCTCCTCTGGCGGAATGCGATAAGTCGGGGAGCAGCTGATGAATCGTTTTGCCGCACATAAAAGTGGGGCGTTGCCTCCGACTGCGTCGGCGTTGCGTCGGCCCACATGTGATGCTTCTCACTCTCTCTCTCCCCCTCTCTCTCTCTCTCTCTCTCTCGTTTACTTTGTCGGAAGACGTCTGGGCCCTCTGCGCGGCCACATGGCCGGCCGCAGCGGCGGGCGTACGGCGCACGAGCCCGACGGCTAGACGTATTGCCGGCTCTCTTCTGACCGGACCGACGACGACGTCTGACCGACACAAAGACGCCCAGTGTTGGCACCCCGCCGGACGCACCGCGGAGCACCACGGCGTCGTCGGCACCGGAGCCGCCCCGCGTGGCGCACGGACCCCGCCGTCGTCGTGCGGTCGGTATGAGAAATAACGCGGCCGCCGCACGGACGCTTTTGCAGGGCATGACGCGACGGTGACCGATCCGTCTTGGAGCGCGCGGAGGCGGCCGTCGGCGGCGTGAAAGTCGGAGGAGGGGGACAAGAGGAAGAAGAAGAAGAAGACCGGAGGAAAAGAACAATAGCGGGCGATGGGTGTCTCCGGCCGGCGACACCGAGTGCTGCTCAGGAAGTGAGGGAGTGCGAGTGAGAGGGGGGAGTGGACAGCCGCGAGGCCCCGCCGGCAGAGGGAGTGAGACGGGGAGTGGACAGGCCCCGCCCCACGTTATCGCGCCATGTCGTCGCCGAGGCGCGCCTAGTGTCCAGGACGACGCCCAGCGCCACCATGTCCAGCAACCGGCGCATCTGGAACTCGATGATGCGGCGGCAGAAGGCCGTGTCGCTGCAGCCCTCCATGTCCACGTCCTGCATGGTGGGGCCCGGCAAGGACGGCCCGCCGCGCCCGGCGCCCCTGCAGCAGTCAGTCAGCACTTCCCACGTGCCCGGCGGCGGGGGGTTCTTCTTCAGGAGGAGTAAGTATCCTCGCCCTGCCGCTGCGCGGGGCGCGGCGTGGCGTGGCCTCTAATGCACCGTGCGGATGCACACATGCTTTTAGCATTTTCGCGACGCGGTTGGCGGCGGTGTGGGCTGGCCGCCGGGCTTCGGGCTCCGCCCCGCCCGCCCGTGGGAGGGTGATGGATGCTGTGGGGCAGGTGAGCGCAGCGCACCTACCTGCACCTCCTCTCTCTCTCTCTCTCTCGTGCGAGCACGCCGGAGCACGGCCTGCGCGCGTGTGTGTGTGTGTCACGTTATGCAGATGGTGCAGTGCAGCCTTTTGACGGCGGATCAGTCAGTCAGGCTGGGGCCCGGCCTGGTCTCGGCCTGGGCTCGGCGGCCCGCCCCGCCAGCAGCCAGTCACCCACCAGGAACGCAGCTGCGTCTTCCTCTTTGCCTTTCTCATCGCGCATGCGGCCGCGGCCACCACCCTGCCAAGGACGGGCCCGCCGTGCCCACCGTGTGTGAGGAGCTCCCGACTGTCACCTCGAAACACGCCGGCGGCGGCGGCGCAGGCCAGTGGCTTTGTCCGTCCGTGCGCGCAACGCGGGAGGCAACGCGTGCAGGGACTGGAGTCACTCGTGTGTGGCGAAACAACTTCCTCCGCAGGGCGGGGCCCACACGGCCACTGCATGCGGTACTGCCGCGGCAAGCACTCGCTGGGAAATTTTTTTTAAAGTCAAATTTGTTTTGTGTTTTTTTTTGTAAATCTTATTTTTTCTGTTGTAAAAATTTGTTCGTAAAAAAAAAATTGGCAAAATTTTTAGGTCCACTGCCGTTCGCCCACCAATACAATAAACTCTGTCTGACTGTGGTCTCGAGACCGGTGCGACAGTACAGTAGTGCCTTGCGGCTGTGACTTGGCTCGAACATAGAATTGTAAGATTCAGTAGATTTCTGAGGAAACTCGATTACGAAATCGTGACGTTTCTTTCTCCTCCCCGTTCCGTGTCATGTCCTGCCCTCTGGTCGCAATATTCTCTGCAGTACTCGTTTCCGCATGACGTAGTGTCAACCTCGCGGAAGCGCGCGGCACACTCACACACACACACACACACACACACACACACAGCTGGTATGTTAGTTACGTCGCCAATAGCCACCAAGTGTGCACGCCGATTTGCGGATGGCTTCCAGAGTCCCCTGCCCGGCTGTGGAGTACAGTACCGTGCGGTTGGCCGCCCCCAGCAGGAACAGCAGCAGCAGCCACCATGATGTAATTCCATCTCCTATGAGATTGGAATTTTTCCCGGCCGCCGTCCGTCGCCGTCGACCTGACGGCGGGGCCCACGGGCGTAATCGTACACCCGGGGATCGCGGCAGCCGCACCCACCATCACCATATACTCCGATTTTTGCGAAATTCGTGGCTTTTTTTTTATTTCTCTCGCGGCCCGCGGCTGGCTGTGTTTCGGCCACTCGCCCCGCAGCAGCTCCGGGCCCACCCCGCAGCCACCACAGAAAGCGCAACCAAACTTTCGCAAAGTAATCGTTCGTGATATCATGTGCCGACGCTTTGTGAAATCTAATAGAATCACGAAAATGCACCCAATTCTACGTTCTGGCCAAACCTCCATAGATCAGATTATGAGCATTTATGGGCTGTCACACGGCCATTAAGTTAGAACTTGAAACAAAATAATGTGAGCCGCTGTCCCGGAAAAATTCCTCGAAAATCTCTTGAAATCTGTGCGTGATAGTTCTGTCGCGGGGGCCCACCCTGCGACCACCGCAAAGAGCAAGCTCGAATCGTAATGAAATTTTCGCGACAGCAAATGACGACGACTGTTAGCAGTCGTTAGGGAGTGCAGCGCGTACCGCGGCATGCAAATCTAATAGATGCTGAGTGCGGTACTGCGGCACTGCGGCGCTGCGGCCGGTATTTCCATTCCAAATGAAACAAGCACGCAGCGAGCGGCGGGCCCGGCGGGGCGGCGCCCGTTGACGACGAGACAGAGACCCACGGTCTTTAGGCCCGCTCAGCTCCAGCGCTGGAATTTACATGTGCGCGCGCGCGCGTTGCTGAGATTCTCAAAAACACATTTCACTCACAGATAGTCTACAAAGGCGCGCGGGCGGACGTTATCTGATGCAGGAGAGCCGGAAGTTTTTTTATTTGCTTCTTCTTATTTTAACGATGTGGTAGATAAGATTAGAATTGCATCACGTATGGTTATCTGTGAAGTCGACTTTGTGTTTCGCCGCGTCGCGCAGACGCCCATATGGGGGTGAGCCGTCGTCGGTTCGCGGGGGAAAACAGTATAGAGACGGAGCCGCGCGTCCATGTCATATCCGGGCCCAAACACGAGTGATGATGAACGAGTGAAGATGATGGTGTCGTTAAATAACTCAATCTACGCGTGTGTCTGCTTCGAGGGGACGACTTTCGGCCCAAAATAGAGGTGACAAAAACCATTATCGCGCGTTAATGGCGGCGTGTCGCGTGTCGCCGGCCGCGGCCCACGTCCAATCAGAGGCGGGCCGAGCGGGCCGGCGTGGCAGGCACGGCAGCCACTGGTGGGGCCCAATGAATGAATGGGCAAGCGGGCGGGCGGAATGAATGAATGGATGAATGAATGAATGGATGGGTGTATGAATGGGTGGCTGCTCTGAATGGGCGGCGGCACGAGCCGGCGGCCAGGCCGGGTCAGCCTAACAGGTGCTGACCCCACTTCTACTAAAATACTACTCTCAATGTCGATGGGGGGCGTTTCACTTTTGCGCACCGAGCGTGTGGTTTCCCCAGGCCAAGTAATGTCCACTGTTTCCGTTATGAAAAGGCTGAGACTGATTTTTATGTGACTTCCCATTTTTCCTTAATTTAAAAAAATTAAAAACGCAATTGCTCACTTTTTAAAAGAAACTGAGCAGCTCGCAGCGCGCCCTGGTTGGTTCGGCAGGACCCACCGGCCGCCCATCCCTTATGCATATGCGAATATCCAGCGAAGAGGTGGCCCTCGTTCGCACCGTTTCGTCTATAATTCGCGCATTCTCTCTCTCTCTCTCTCTCTCTCCATCTCTCTCACGCACACACACGCGTGCCGCAAAGTGATCGTTTGTTGTGTCATAATTGTCATAATCACCACGCGACATCCATCGGGGACGATATATTCGCACGCGCGCTCCATGAATAATGCAACACACGGCTCACGCTTCTCCTCCACTTATTTGAAAATTCCCGCGGCCGGGCGGTGCTGCGGCGGCGTGGGCAGCGGGCAGCGTCCGCAGCGCGCGGCTGCTCCGACAAAACTAGCCGCCGCCGCCGCCTCTTGCCGTCCTGGTTTTCGCATCAGCGACGGACGGGGGGCTGACGACGTCGATGAGTCGTGTGTGCAATTTTCATTGAGGGAGAGACAGAGTGAAACAGTGAGAGAGAGGGGGGGGAGAAAGAAGGAGACAGAAGGAGAGAGTGAGTGAGAGAGAGAGAGAGGGGGGGAGAGAGAGAGGGAGGGAGGGAGAGAAAGAGAGTCGGAGAGAAGGGGAGGGAAAGAAGGATGGATTTGATTTGATTTATCTGCTTTTGTGCTGGAAAAGGGCATTACTATGTCGAACAGGTTATACGCCTTGGTATAAGTCACACACAAGCAGGTATACTCAGTTATAAATTACAACAAATCACAATTACCAATAACGTCACCACCAGGTTAAAAAGAATATTAAAAATGTTAACTGTCATATTGCTCGGATAAAAAAAAACACATGTTTTTTTTTGCGTCGGTCTAATGTGATCGACAAGGACGTCAGCGGGAGGAGGAGACGGGGGTGGGGGGTGGACCTCGCTAATTATCCCAGGTCGGGTCGGGTCGGGCCACAACACCTCGGCGGCCCGGCCCTGCAGCCCTCTCAATGGGACCCGTAATTGCGATGTGATCAGCGCGCGGCACAGCGGCGGCGCTGCGCCCCCCGCAGCGACGGCGTCCGTCGGGTTCCTGGTCACGCCGGGCGTGGCGGGGCCGCAGGGACGCGGCGCGCCATGGCATTACACACGTCGAGGCCAATGTCGGCGCCACGACCCGCGCCGCGGGCAACGCTCTAGGCTTAACAGCAAACCCCTCCCGGCTATCGCTTCGTGCGGAAATTCAAAATCCCCGTCAGTTTTTTCGCGGCGACCCGTTTCCCGTCGGAGGCACTGACGGTGTTGTCTGTCCGTCTGTTCGCAGGTGAGTGCCGGCCGGGGCCCTCCTCCACCTCCCTGTCCCTGCCGCGCGGCTTCGGCCCCGAGCACATGGGGGCCTTCGCCAAGCGGCACAAGGACAAGGAGAAGCAGGACAAGAAGAAGAAGAAGAAGGAGAAGGAGAAGCTGAGGGAGAAGGACCCGGACAGTGAGGACACGTCAGGTAAGCAGCAGCGCGGCCCGGAGCCCCCGCAGGTCCTGCAATCACCAGCGGGCCGCGCGAATCTCGCGGGCCGAGCTTTCTTCAGGCGGCAAAGCGAGGCGGCATCCGATCGACGGAGCCTCCCGCCGCGCCGCCGCCCCAACACGGCCGCCTCCGGGCACGCCGGGTGACGCCGAGCAGCCCGGGCCGCGCCGCGCCGCCGCCTCCCGGAAACCCTCCACGACGTCGGCCCGGGACGACGACGGCGTCGGCGAGGGCCCCGAGCAGCCGCGGTCCGTCCGCCCGCCCGACCGGAAACTCTCTATCACTGAACTTCCGACGCGGGCGCGCTGCAGCCGCGCGGAGCCGCGGCGGCGCGGGGGGCGGCGGGGGCCGCAGCAGTGCGGGGCGTGGCCGGGAGAGGGCGGCCGTCGTGAGGCTGCCGGGCGCCGCCCTACAGGGCATGCCCGCGGCCCGAGGGCCCGGCCCGCCAGCCCCGGCGGGGGCGGGTCACCGCCCGGCCCGGCAAGAGGTTCGGTCCCGGGTCCCCGGCGCTGCCGGCGCCTTATCTGGCCTGCGCCATGCGTCATGCTCACGTCCCTAATCCGATTCGCGGATGCGGACCGCCACGCGGGATGCGTGGCGCCGACGACGACGTATAGCGGACCCGTTCCGGCAGCGGCGCCTCCCGGGCCACGCGGCGCCACGCGGCGCCACGCGGCGCCACGCGGTGCCACGCCCACCCGGGGACCGCATCGGCCACCTCCCGGCTCATCGTGCATGGCGCCCACCGCCGCCGGCCGCCGCCGGCTGCCGTGCGCTCGGTGAGCCGTGCGGTGTGCGGGGGCCCCGGGGGGGGGGGGGGGGGGGCGGGGGGCCACGAGGTCTGTCGGCTCTGTCACGGGCCCTGCGCGTCACGTCGCTGGTGCACGACGGCATGCCGTGTCCGCCGCCGCCGTCAAGCGTTGACCCCTATGTGGTATCACAATTTGAAACAAAAGGGAATCGTGTGTGTCCCCCCCGCGCCGCCTGCTGGGGCGATGACACCGGCGCGGCGGACGCCGGGGGCCGCCGTCGTGGGCGCGCGTGCGCGGGGGTGCGCCCCGGGGTGCATCCTGGCCACGTGCACCGCCTCCGTGTGTGTGTGTGTGTGTGCACGTGTGTGTGAGGCCACGCCCACAATGGGCCGTAACCGCGGCGGTGGTCATCCAGCGAGCGCCCATAGTCGCCCGCACACCGGAGCCCGCAGGGGTCGCCGATGGCCACGGCGGCTTCGGATGGCTGACTAAGCACTGAACGCAGCGGGGAAAAAAAATCAGCCCTGGAAAACTGAAAAGCAGCAGATGGTATTTGAGGGCGAGCGGTGCGCGCGTTGTCGTGGCAGAAGAAGTAGGGTAACTAGTCCGGAAATTTTCAAAGAAGTTTTCAAAAAAAAATTGAGATTTTTGGAAACTTTGTGAAATTTTCTGCAATTCTATAGATTTTTTTTCCGAAAATTTCCTTTTCGTTTTCGGGACTAGGCCGGAGACAACGGCTGCCCCGCTGACCGGCGGCGGCGTCTCCACGGACACTCAGCGACGCTCCGCGGCGCTTCCCATGAACTGAAGCGGAACGCCATAGGAGTGGCCCCTCCTCTCATGACGACTGTCATGTTTTTGCCGGCAATTATCCCGTTCCTCCGCGCGTTAATGTTGGTACAACGCCGTCATGACGGCGCGGGCGTCCGCGGCGACAGAGCTCACTGCGCCTCCGACGTCCCGCCACGCTGACGGCTCCCTCATTGCAGCGCCTTCCTCTTTGTGCTCGTATCGGAACCGCGGCCGCGGCGACATCGCCAGATAAACACACCCTTCTCCTCCCGCACGTGGGGACGGCTGCCCCCCGATATGAGAGCGGCACAGCGACATAACTCACTCGCCTACCTTTATACGACCTCCGAGCGCAGCGAGAGATCAAAGTGTGAGGACGGATTGTACAGTTAAGCGGCATTTGCATGGCCGGTGGCATCCGTCCGTCCCTCACCGGCGTGCTAGCGGCTGGCGGCCTCGCCGGACGCGGCCGCGCCCCTCTCAGCACTGCAGTACCCGTCGACAATTTTCCCACGTCAATTTTTTTTTGTAGTCGAGTTTTAGTGAGTGCAAGATTTTTTTTTGACGGGGGCAATGGCCAAGTTGGCGGTTTTGAAGCGTGTGTGTGTTTCTGGTTTGTTTTTGTGGGTGCTTTTTTTTTCGGTGCGTAAACTGTGAATCACGCGCCATACCTCCCCGCGCGGTGCCGTGCCGGTTTCCGCCGCAGAGACGATAAAAGGCAGTCAGTCCCCCCCATCCGCGGCCCACACGGCGGCGACACCCGGCGGTGACACCGGCGGTGACGACGGCGACGTGCTCACGAGGGGGCGTCGTCGGGAGCCTCCCCGTGTGTCCTCCCGCCCACCCGCGCCGCCCGTCACCGCAGCCCGGCCCGCGGCCGTGATTGGCTAGGGACTTTACGACTCCGATTCCATTGATCACAGCAAAGACGGCGGCCGGCGGCGGACTCGGAGACTCGGCCCGGCAGAGCGACGCTCGCTGTCGTGACGTCATGACGTCATCGTCGGGCCCCAGCCTCGCCGTCGTCGTGACATCATAAGTCGATAGAGTCCTCTCATCTCCTCTCGGCCAGAGCACCGTCGTGTTTCCACCGCACATCGCGACACGACACCCTCGTAAATTGTTACCCCCCTGCCGCGGACCAGTTTCGTTGTTGATGTTGTTCGGCTTCGCGCGGCTCTTTGGCAAAGGAGACACGCAATAATTATTATTATTAATTGTGGCATAAAATTTCTTTTCTCTGACGGCCCCGGCCGTGGGCTTGCTTCATCATATGTGCTATAGCGGTCTGTGTGTGAGTGTGTGTGTGTGCATATGAGCCAAAGTAGCCTGAGAGTGATTCATCTCTACAACACCGCTAGACCCCAGACGGCCTCCCCGCCCACACGCGGCGCGGACGAAGACGAGAGATAGTTCACGGGGCACACACACACACACACACACACACACACACACACGGTGCTTCCAATCCGCGATGCCAAAGCAGACGCAACAAAGAATAAATTTGCAGCCAGCGAGAGAAGCGGAGAGGGGTGAGTGGTGTGGGGATAGGGGGGGGGGGGGGGTGAGAGAAAAACACGGGCTGCAAAGCGTGCCGGAAGAGTGGCTGAACCGCCGCACGGCCGCCATTACGCCCTGACTGCTTTCTTCGGTCGCCCGGCTCGGCCTGGCTCGGCCTGGCCTGTCGCCGGTCGGTGCTGGGACATTAGGGAAGGAAGCGGAGGCGGCGGCGGCGGCGGACAGATTGCCAGAGTTTGTACGGCGCTTAAGTGGAAGTGGTGGCGGCGGCGGCGGCGGCGGCGCCACGGGCGGCGCCGGGCGCTGGACGACGCCGCGGACGCGGCACCAGTTCCTGCAATCAGCTGTTGTTATCGAGCCCGCGATCTGATTCTCATCGCTTCCGATATCGTTCCTATAACCGCCTATATGGCCGGCCCCACCGCACCCTGTCGTCACGTGAGCACATGTGGGTCTTTACGGTCTGCACTGCTGCTGCTGCTGCTGCAACACATTCAAAGTCTTCTAGAAAAGTGTATAGCAGAGCTGAAGCAGCGCACGTCGAAGGCGGTGCTTAAAACTCAGTCACGCTCCGACCACACCTGCCAACCGAACCACAGGGACGCCACTCAGGACAAAAACAGTGCCCGGACAGTGGCGAAATCAATGTTGAAAATCAAAATATTCACGTATGTTCGAGCGCACAGTTAAAATCAGTGTCGCTACGTGGGGTTTGCCCCCCCCCCCCCTCTCTTGCACAGCCTTTTTCGAAAAAAAAATCCGGGTCGCCCCTGATTTCGCACGTGGCGGTTGAATTCGCAAACAGACCACGACCAGCGCCTTCTTCATCCTTTTATACAAATCGTGTTCACACTCCGCCTCCAATCCCATTGATGATGCCAGCGCCCCGCGGACAGGGCACGGGAACAGGCTTCGGGATGACGTCACCAGTGAGGTCAGGCAGCCAGAGGAGCGGCTGTGCCGCGGCTGCACGGCCAGCAGGAGCGGTGCGTCCGCAAACACACGAGCTAATTTAGGCCCGGAGTGCAGTAGTCGGCCCGCAAACTACGTACTACGTCGCACACTCAGGGAAAACATGTGCCGCGCAGTGCTCGACCCCGAAGTTTTCGGGAAAAAAAATCCAGAATTTTTCTGAAAAATGTTGAAGTTTTCTGAAACGTTGTATAGATTTTTGTCGGGAAATTTCATCGAAATTTTCGGGACAGTTAGAAACCCAAGCGCTGACTGACCAAGGAATGTGTTGTTCGGCGGCGAGGCCCAGGCCGAGGCGGTGGTACAGCACTTACCCTTTCAGACGCGGAAAACAAGGCGTGATGTCATGCGGTGCGCCGCGTCCAGCAGGCAGTCCGCCGGGTCGGCACGGCAGCCGGCCGAGCCAGTAGGTCGCTCGCAGCGGCCAAGGACGTCCGTCCACAACACGTCGCCTCGTCGTCGTCGTGCGGGGCCGAGCGCAGGCGGCCGCGAGGCGCCTCAGAGAGAAGCGGGCCTCTTCAGCAAGCCTCGCGGAGGACGGGGAGCCGGCGTACGCCCGCGATTGTGCGAAAGGGATGCCCGGCCGAGCGCAGAACGGAACATTTAGTGTTCGTACCTGGTCGCACCCTGAACACGCGCGCTCACACACGCACACACGCACACATGCTCACGGACAGCGGCTGTGGTCGGTCGTCGCTACTGCGCACTACGGGGAGCAAAAATCCCCAGGGGCCAGGAGAGTGGCCATTCCCAAGCGCGTTAAACTTCACACGACAAAGTGCTAAAAGAAAACGGCGGCGTGGCGGCGGCGTGGCGGCGGCGTGGCGGCGGCGTGGCGGCGGCGCGACGGCCGTGGCGGCGGGAGCGCTCAAAGGCAGCCCCGCCCGCCGACTTTACGGCGCGGAGCGGGCAGCCACGGCACGTGCACTAATCACGTAGTGCTCCTCTCTTACGGAGCACCGCACGAGTGCGACGGAGATAGAAGAGTGTGCATGCGGAATCGGCCGGCAAATGCCCTCGTGGCGGTGCCGCAGGCTGCCGACCCGCTCAGGGCGGCGCAGTGTCCTTCGTGTCGCCGTCGCCTGGGTGCCGCCGCCGCCGCCGCCGCCTCTTGGGGGCCACCCTATCATCACATCGCCCCGACCGCCTTTGAAGTTGCCACCCGCAGTTAAATAAAAATTCCAAGGTGTGTAAAATGCAGTGGAAGTTTCAGAAGACGGGACCCCTGTCGTCCTCGCGAGGACAGCCGTCATCGTCGGCCTCGCGTTCACCGCGCCCCGCGGCCGCAAGGCGATCCGCGTGTCCCCGCGGCCAGTGGCCGACAGGAGGAGCCGACAGGCTGGCTCTGTGACGGCCGCGGCGGCGGGGCGCGGCCCCCCGCGTGCGTCACGCTTTGGAAATACACACAATGCGAGGAGGCTGGGAGTCCCCGGCGGGCAGCACCCGGCAGGGCCCCCCGCGCGGCGTCCCCGCCCGGGGGTTAGGCAGCCCATCCGGCGCGGCCCACGGCGCCCGGAGGGCAGGCAGCCCATCCGGCTCGGGAACAGCGACGGCCGGCGCCGGCAGGGTAGGCAGCCCAACGGGCGCGCACGCAGGCGGGGCGTGGAGCCGCATCCAGGACTCTATGACTTGCCGCCGCAGGGGGCTGCGCCGCAGATCCGAGTTTTTTAGGGAGCTATAGCCCCCGAATTTTTTTTCTTGAAAAAAAAAAAATCTGGAGTTTTCGGAACATTTACTCGCGACCAGAAACCCTAGCCGAGTGGTCCCGGAGCCCTCACGGCGGCTGGCGGGGCTCGCGGGGCTGGCGGGGCTGGCGGGGCGGGATTGATCCGGTGGTGTGAGGTCAGCGCTGAGTCACCCCCTAGTCACGTGCACGCTGACCTGCCACCTGCTGCGGCCTGCGGCCTGCGGTGCGGCGAGGGGTGCACTCCGCCATGCAAAGCAGCTCCGCGGCTCCGCCCTGGGCCCCTGGGGATGATGGGGTGGAGCGAAGCGCGGCCAGTAGGACGGCGACGAAAATACGAGGCCGTTCTTCTAGCCCGGATCTGCGTTACACCGGCGTGGCTCCCTCAAAAAAATACCGACATTATCGGGAAATTTTGTAAAATTTTCTTAAAGATACATAAACTATTTTTTTTCTTCGAAAACTGCCTTGAAATTTCCGGGACTAGAGACCCTCACGACGTCCTCGGCGTGCTGCTGCTTTATCTGGCGAAGGTCGCGCGGCCCCCCGCGGCCCCTCCCTAACCCGACTCCAGGTGGAGTGGCTTTGGTGTCACGGCCAGCGGTGGTGCCTGCAGCGCCAGTGGGACCACACGGCCGACGGCGGCGAGTGCAGGCGCGTGTTGTGCCCGCCCGGTTGCCTAGCAACGGCACGGTGCGCCCCCCCCCCCTGCCCGTGGTGCCCAGAGCCCCCCCCCCCGCCCGTGGTGCCCAGAGCCGACCCGGAGACCCGCATGCTATCGAGCCAAGACGATGTGCTCCGCGTCCGTAGCGTGACGTGTGTTGCATCAAAGGGCTCACGCTCGGCACGCGCGCACACACACGCACACACACACACACACACACACACACACACGCCCGCGTCGTCGTCTGCCAATTATAACCGCGATGGCCCGTTTTAGGCACACCAGGGCCGCCTGCAGAGGGGCCCCGTCCCCGTCAGGGTTGGCACACACACGCACACGCACACACTCACGGGGGCGGCGTGCAGTGCGGTATCTGATGAAGAAGGCCCTGAGCGAGAAGGCGCGGCGCGTGGTGCCTCCTTACGCACACGGGTCTCTGTGCGTCATGTAAAGTACCGGCTGCCCGCGTACCGCGCCGCGCTGGCAGCGAACGTCTGAAGCGGACCGGCCATTCCGAAGGGCTCTTCTGTCGCTGTGTCGGAGTCACTATGGTTTCTAATCCCAAAATTTTCGGTAAAAGAAATCGGAAAAAAAATTCCACAAATTTTCCGAAATTTCGGAAAAATTTTAAAAACAAATTCTGGAAAATTCTGGAATTTTTCGGAAAATTTCTTTGTGCGATGTGTGTGTGTGTGTTTGGCCTCCTGGTGGCTCTCCGACGGCGGGGTCTCCTCTAGGACGCTCGGACGAGCTCCGCCAGCGTGTGGCGCGCGTCACGGCGCGGGTCACGGCGTGTTTATACCGGCCCTCGCGCGCCCTCCGCCCGCGTCGGGACTAGGACACCAGCTGTTCCCCCCAGCGAACACGACCAGAGCAGAAAGAAGAGGCGCAGCGAGTGTGTGCGTGTGTGTGTGTGTGTGTGTGTGCGTGTGCGTGTGCGTATACGCCGCCGCGCCCACCACCGCGGCCTCCGAGGCAGCAGCCCGTCGGCGGAATTGAGGGCGGCGGCTGGACGCGGCCGGCGGCGGCGCGTAATCGGCAAGATGAGCGAAAGAATGAGTAAATGAGCAGAGGACATGGCCCCGGCGGCGGCTCGGCCCGGCCTGGCCTGGCCGACCCCCGCGGGAGATGCTTCCCCCTCCCCTTCGCCTCTTCTCTTCGCAGCCGCAGCCGCAGCCGCTCGTTTCGCTAACAACGTCACATCGAGTATGAAAACCGCAGACACAGCCATCATGACGGGTATGAAAGTCAGTAGCCGCTGCCGCTGCGCTCCGGGCCGCGCTCTGGTGCTCTCGAAGCCCGGCGCGGCGGGTGAACGTGACTCTGATTGAGTGATCCCTTCCCGCTCCGCCGCCGCCAGGGGCCCCGCACCCCGCGGACTGCACCGCACGGCCCCCAGTGTTTGTGTTTATTCGTCATAATTAGCACGTCCCCGTCGGCGTGACGTCACGGGGTGGGGGCGGATGAGACCGCCCTCTGCCGGCCGTCTCTGTCGCACTGGTGGGGTGCTCCGCAGGAGAGTGAGTGAGAGAGAGAGGCAGTGCCGCCACCGCCGCCGCCCGCGCTGCCCGGTCACGGTCGCTCTAACTCACTTTGTCCGCCGCTAATTCCCTGCAGATGGCCGGCTTCGCGCCGCTGCTCAGGCTTCGCGCTTGTCGCCTCAAGTCGCGCACACACGAACACACACTCTCTCACTCTCTCACACACACACACACGGCCCATAAGAGCCAGCCGCCGCCGGGGTTGCCGGGCGGCGCGGCGCCCGAATCTCCTCTGCCGTGATTCGGGGTCGATCTCCGTCGCCGCCCGCCTTTGTGTTGGCGAACTCTATTCTGGTTCGCGCGCTTTTTCCGCCCCGGCGGCGGCGGCAGCGGGCGCCCCCTGTCGGCGCGGCCCGGCATCTTCGGACTCTACGCTGAGTGGTGAGACGCGGCTGCCAACCGCACTGAGAGCCGTGGCCAGCAGAGAGGACAGACTCAACGCTACGTTTCGCCGGGTAGATGATGTTGTTGTTGATGATGATGATGATTTTTAAGGGGGCCCTCCTCTTTCTCTCTCGCACGCTGCGTGCTGGCCGGGCCGCAAGTCGGTGGTGCTGGTGGCCAAGCCTGCTGCTGCGGCAGGACGGAGACGATGTCCTTTGTGGGGGAGCAGGCCGCCGACGACGTCGACGGGATGGTGCCGTACAAAGGGACCTGCCCCGCTGCCGCTCTCCCCGTTACCGCCGGAGAAAGCCCTGGCCGACCGGGGCTTTTTATCCGTGGCACTCACACACACACACACACACACGCACACACACGCAACGCTCACGCATGCAAACGGCATGTGGCGTACCGCTCGCACCTGATACGTGACACGGAGCGCTCCCATCCCGAAACAGATGATCGCCGCACCGCAGCGTGTGTGTGTGTGTGTGTGTGTGCACAGCTTGCGGTGCCAACGAACACCGCAGCCATTCGTCATCGGGCGCACTGCGCACGCAAGATGCGCTGAAGGGGGGCGCACCTGATCTGGACCGTGGTGCCGCCTGCCGGGTAGGCAACCCCGCGGCCACCGCACGCACCCGTGTCGTGCGGGCCGGCCTACCCCGGCGTCCACAGGCGTAACGAAGCCGCTCCTCACTTCCTCGTCCTCAGGCATTACCAGCTAGAAATGCCTATCGGCGTGTCCAGCTCGGACCGCCGGGCCTCCGACATCCCGAGCGGTGCGTATCTTTCTGCCGTTTCTCCCCGCGTGGTCAACACACGCCGCCGGCTGTGCATTGTTGCCGGGTGAAAGTGTTTTTCGGAGTCGGCGGGGCCCCGGGGCGGAGTCCCTGCGAGGAGGGACCGGGAGGGACACACCGTCCCGTCAGCCAGCGGCCGAGCCCCGCGCCGAACCAGTCACGGGAAACACACACCCGAATGCAGCCGAGTCTTCTCAGGTCCGGTCGGAAGGAAAAGGGGAAAACAACGACAACCAGCTTTTAATTTTATTCCTCTCCCTCTCTCTCTCTCTCTCTCTCTCTCTCTCTCTCGCTCTCTGCGGTGGTCAGGGCCACGCGGTCGGGACTGGAGAGTTGGTGGCGAGTGTGTGGACGGGAGCTCGAACCGATCAGCTGCCGGGCACGGGGCGGGCAGCCCCACCTAATTAGTGTGCAAGTGTGTCAGTGAGTTGTGGCGGCGGCGCCCCGCCCCGGCCGCCGCGCCGCGCTCCCGCGCACCCTTCGCTGATAACCGCCTCCGCGGTGGTGGCGTGGTTCGCCTTGGCGGGGACGCGCGTAACGCACCGCTTAACGCGCCGGTGAGCACGGCAGCGGCGGGCTCGTCGAGGAGGCCGAGTCCTTGGACGGCGAGGGACGCGGCCACCGGACTGCTGAACTCCACCGCCGCCGTCCGCCCCGCCCGGCCCGCCGCGGGCCCCGCGCTGCCCACGGCGACGCGGCTTACCGACGGTCCCCCGCTGTTCCTCTGGCCGCCTCTCAGCAAACAGACCGCCCGCTCCGCCCCCGTTCAGTTCCACCACTGCGATAAATTCTCTCTGCTCTGGACGCGGCGGCGACGTACGGCAAAGTTTTGGGACGGACGGGGAGAGGATAAGGCAGATAATGCGGCGAGGGTCCGCCGCCGGCCGTCACTCACCGGCCTCAGCCCGGCCGCCGGGAAACGTCCATAAACAACGAGCGCAGCGTGTTTGCCCGCGCGAAAACCGTGCGGCCGTGCGGCCCCGTCTGACTTGTGACCGCTCTGGACGCGCCGCGCACGCCGCCGTCGTCGTGGTGCAGCGCCGCTGCGCCCCTCGCCGCCCCCCCCCCCCCCCCAACCCCTCCCCCTCGCGGCCGGACGCCCGACTCGGCCGACGGCGCGGCACGGCGCGGAGGAGGTGGGGGGGGGGGGGGGGGGGGGGACGGCGGCGGCGCGCGAGTGTGAGTCAGTCGCGCTGGGGCGGTCGTGGCGGACGGTGCAGCACGGGCGTCGCGTCGTCTGCTGCTCGCGTCTTGTGCTCGAGTGTCGCGTCCTCTGCTCGCGTCGCGTCGCGTCGCCTGCCGGACGTGCCCGGCGTGTTGCCGCCTCCCGCGCCGCGAGTGACAGTGGCGCCAGTGTTTCAGTGTCTTAGTTCTTTTGTCTTTCGGTGAGGAGGGGGTTCGCCGGAGTGGCTTGCCAGTGCAGTTTGCAAACCCTTCCCTCCCTCGCAGTGCCAGGCCTCCCTAGTGTACCATCGGGTCGGGTTTACCACCGGAGTGCGGCGCAGGCGGCGCGGGCGCTCGGGCCGTTACACGGGTGGCTGGGCAGTGCAGCACTGCAGCTCGGGGCGACGCCGGGCGCCGCGCCCGCGATTGGAAATCCTTGTGTTTCCCCGGCACAATGTTGCCGAGTGCGGTGCGGTTTTTCTGCTCAGTATCGCTGGAAGCGTGCTGCCGCGCGGCGAGGGCCTTAAGCCCGCTTTACTACTCTGCGCGCTCTCGTTAAGATAGCAGGGACTGCCGCCGCTGCCGCCGCTGCTGTGATGTCCGGCCGCTATCGCTGTCTGCAAGTTTCCGCCGTTACAATCATTACGTAGAGGGAAAAGGCGGCGAGGGAGAGGGGGGGGGGGTAGTAGTCTTCCGAACCATGCCCCCCAAAAATTATGTCACTCGACCTTCTGGTGAAATCCCGATAGTAGGGTTTTATGGGTGGAGTTCGATATCTGTCCAGACGTATTTCGTGTTTTCACTGCGAGGATCGGGAAGGGTTTGCACCTGTGCTGGTCGTTGCTGGAGAATGGCAGCAAGTTCTGTCAACCTGTGTGTCGTGGCCGTGTGCTCAAAGTGGTGTGTGCGTGCGAGTGCCGGGGACGGCCTGCCTCCAGGCCGCCTCCAGGACTATCTCTCTGGATACACCCGTCGTCGCCCCTCTGCCAGGCTCGTCCAGTTTTGCTGGAACGAGCGAAGATATCATCGTCCGTACTGCAGGGCGACCCTTCGCGGCACATTTATCACTCCGCTATCAGATGCAAGAAGAAGAAGAAGAAGGAGCAAGCAGCTTGTGCGCCAGGACCGGAAGGATTCGGGATAAAGCTGGAGCTCATCCGCCCGACTTTTATTGTCCTGATATGAGAAGAGCGCACAACGTATTTTTTTTTGTAGTCCCGCTGTATGTGTTGCCGGTGTGGCTTATGTGAGGTCCGCGGCACACGGGGTGTACCACTGTACGTGTATGTGTGCGCGTGTTTACTGCTGCTGTTGTTGTTGTTGCTGTTGTTGCTGCTGCTGATGCTGGTTTAAGTCAAGGCCGAACAGAACTCCCCGTTTGCCTTAAAGCCCCAGTGCTCATTCGATGCTGCGGCGGTGCGGCGGTGCCGCAGCTCTCACACGCTGACCCCCTGACCCCGCGGCGGCGCACTCGGCGAGAGCCCTCACGGGCCTGTGCTACCGTACGGCTCGCGGCCCGCGGCGCCGCATATATGAAAATTAAGGCGCCCAGAGCGGAGGCTTGCCGACCGTAACGCACGCGGGGGAAGAGGGGGGATAGGGGAGGAGTACATAAATCGCACAGGGGGTCTAAATGAGCAGGCGTGTGTATAGCACGTGAGGTGGGCGCCGTCAGCGGCGGAGCGCCCCGGAATGGTGTATTAGACGCAACGCGGCGGCTAACGAGAAACTGGACCGGGGAGGAGGAGTGGTGGAGGGGGGGGGGGGGATGGGGCGTCATCTGCAGTGCTCGCCGAGCATGAAGCAGAGGGAGAGGGGGGAGGGTTTCTAGTCTCGACATTTGTATTTTAAAAATTCCGAAATTTTCTGAAATAATTTTTTTGTCGAGAACTTCGGTACTAGAAGCCCGAGGTAGGGTACAAAGCGCGCGGGGTTAGAAAAAAATGTTTCCGACTAGGTTCACGTGTCGGTATATAGGGCTTAGGGGTGCAGGCCGGCGGCAGCGGTATGGCCGCGCAGACGCCGCCGCCGCCGCCGCCGCCGCCGCCGCCGCGCCGCCGCTGCACCACCGGTGCCCGCCCCGTACCGCGGCCGGCCGCCCGGATGGGCTCTGCGCTCTGCGGGGCTTCGGTGTGCATACCGCAGGATGAGGAACCATATCGGACCGGATACGGCCGCAACGCAATGCCTCCCCCCCCCCCTCCCCACCTCTCTGTCTCTCTTTCTCTCCCTCTCGACCCCTATGCTATCTCCCTACTCCCCCTTCTCTCTCACTCCTACAGACCATTGTTCGATAACCAAGGTACATGGATATGCCGCGTCGCAAAAGCGCGCACTTACGTGGCCGCCGCTCCTGCAGCGTCTGTCTCTCTCTGTTACTCTCACAGCGCGCCTCCAAGTGTGCGACTGGGATAGGCGGCGATGCACAAAAGCCTTTTCGTGATAATGTGGCCGACCCCTCACCCGGGGGGCGTGCTGAGCGGCGGCGGCGGCGGCGGCCGGCCGGCCCCCGAAGCCGGGAAAACAGACACGCCGGCCGTCAGCGGCGGGCGCCACAACGAATTTCCTGCCCGTTCACTCACTTCCCTCCAATTCAGCGTGTCATTAGTGGACGGGCAGGCAGAGTGTGGTGTCGGCGGCGCTTCCGTCGCGGCCGGCGCCACGTGTCGCGGGTTCGAATACCCCCCGCGCCGCGCGTGCTGAGGGCTTTCGGGTCGGAGGCGGCGGCGTCTTCATCCTCCCTCCCTTTGATGACGGGGCGGACGGCGGCGGCGGCGGCGGCGGCGGCGGCGGGGGTTCCGAGAAGGCATGCGCTGCGGCACGACACGCACGCGCCACGCCGCCACGCCGCGCCACGCCGCGCCACGCCGCGCCACGCCGCCGTCGTCGCGACGCACAACTTTGCAGCCCCGCCTGCGCTCCACCCAAAGCAGAGGGAAGTTCCGGGCTTTCGCCGAACGGAAAGTTTACTGCGCCTTACATTCTTTTCCTGCGGCGGCGGCGCCGCCGCCACCGCCGCCGCCACCGCGTAACGTGACTTTATATTCCATGGCGGAAAAGCAGCGGCGGCGGCGGCGGCGGCGCCAACCAAAACCCCGCCGCCACCGCCACCTTTTCCGCGTCTCAAATTTATATGCCGGAGCATAACTTGGGCTCTCCGACATTTTACTTACTTTTCCTTGTGTGTTTTTCTCCCCGCCGCCGGCCGCGCCGCGGTCCGTGCACTACACAGTGCGGCGCCGCCTGCACCCGCGGCACCAGCCTCCCCCCCGCAGGCACCGCGGGCACCGCAGGTCGGGCGGCCGGCGGCGGCGGCGGCGGTGTGAGGTGCCAATTAAGAGGAAAGAGGACCACTGCTGTTTTCGGCCTCTGCGGGCCGATTTTGAGTCGTCTTCTAACGATCGCCACAGCCAAACCGCTCGGTGTATCGACTTCAAACTTCGTGTGGGAGTAGTTAAAGGTTCAAATTTAATAGCCGTATGTTTAAAAAAAATTAGAAACAACTCCTTCATACCTAAAAACGGTCTAGACTTTGCGCTACAATTGCTTTCTTCCCCGGTCACGGAAAAATAATCCCCTATACCGTTCTGTAGTCTGTTCTTTGTTCTATTCAATGGTACGAGCTCTGTGCGTTGAACGGTCTGGCGTCAATCTTGAGCGAACCTCTGCACAGCACAATTTGAACATTTTTTGGGACTGCTCGGATGTTGGGGATAATGCGCCGCCCCCGCACTGCCTCCCCCGCCCCGCTGGCCCTTCGCGTGTGCTGCACGGTATTAGGAGGGGACACCGACTCGTGCGGTGCGATGGCGTGCCATATTATTGCCGAGACGCGCGTTCGGCAGTAATTTCTAGGCAGATGTTAAGCAGAATTTCGGTACCGGCAAGATATGCGGCGGCGCACGAACGGAATGAGATACAACCACCTGACAAACGCCATTCTGTTCGTTCTGAGACTGGCAGGAAAATGAACCATCGATCGCCAGAACCGCCGTTAAAAATATGCCATTTGTCCGTCCGTGCCCAATAGGATCCCGACCCGACCTGGCCCGGTCTGCATGCGTCGGGGGCGAGGCGAGACAAAAGAGGCACGGCTGGCTTGTGAAGGAGATGGTGTGGGGGAGGGCCGGCCGAGGGCTCGGTATACATTCCAAATGTTACCAGGGACTACCTAAGGCGTTCAAATTGCGCTGTGCAGAGGTTCGCTGGTATCAAGATTGACGCCATACCGTTCGAAGCACAGTGCTCGGACAAGTACCATTAGATAGAAGAAAGAACGACTACAGAACGGTATAGGGGATTATTTTTCCGTGCAGAACGCAGCAGTTGTTGCGCAAAGCTAGGTTGTTTTTAAGTATATTAGGGTGATTCAAAAAATTATTTGAGCACACCGATATTAAGATTGAACCTTTAGCCTCCCCCCCGAGGGCACCGCGGGCACCGCAGTTCGGACGGCCGGCCGGCGGCGGCGGTGTGAGGTGCCAATTAACCGAGCCGGATGCACTTAGGGCTCGATGGCGTTCGAGGAGACGGGCGGGGGGTGGGGGCCGCCCCGTAAGGGCCTCGGAGACCCCGCGACCCGCCACGCCCGCGGCCGCCGCCGAGATGGGCCCGGGGAGGAGCGAGTGGAGGGCGTCTATGCCGGCGTCTGCGCTCTCCCCCTCTCTCTCTCCCTCCCTCTGTACGCGCCGCTGTACCAACCCGAGCCGCCGCGCCGGGGCCGGGCCCCTCGTGGGGTTGGACGTCGTCTATCTTTGTCCACTGCGCGTGCGTGTGTGCGTGTGTGCGCGCGCGGCCGCGTACGTGCAGAGCAGAGGGTGACTCCTCCCCCCTCCTCCTCCTCCTCCTCCTCCTCCTCCTCCTCCTCCTCCTCCTCCTCCTCCTCCTCCTCCTCCTCCTCCTCCTCCTCCTCCTCTCCTCCTCCTCCTACCAGCACCTTCAAATCCCAGCGTCGCGCGGCCGCCCTTACCACTTCCTCTCAGGGGGGGGGGGGGGGAAAGTGCACCCCCGTATGTCCACTCATAAGGCCCGCGGAGAGAGTGCGAGGGGGACAAAAGATCGCTCGGCCAAAGCCTTTGCGCACGTGTGTGCGAGAGGGAGGGAGACGGAGAGCATTATGGTGTGAGCCCCGCGGCACGAGGAGCACGAGGAGCCGCGGCCCGCTCCCCCGCGGCGTAACGTTTAGACTTTAACATCGGCCGTGCTGTGGCGTCGCAGTGTTCACTTTCGCCGGCCCCCTGCCGGGGTGCGAGTGAGAGGGATGTAGCGGCAGGAGCGGCACGGGTCCGGGGGGCTATTTATACCCGTTTTCGGCTCGGACACAAGGCCAGGGCCGGCCAAGGGCCAGCCAGCAGCCCGGTGCCCAGTGTACAGCTGACTGAAGTGCGGCAGCTCGGGCCGGGAGGCAGTCGGCGAGGGCGGTGGTCTTGCCTTTCAAAGAAAATTTTGGAAAAAAAAATAATTCAGAATTTTTTAAGAAAAAATTATCTTAAAAAGATCCGAAATTTTCTGAAATATTATCGACTTTTTTTTCTTCGAAAATTTTTACCGAAATTTGAGAGACGGTGACTTGTGCTCATCTTCCTGTGGCGGCCTGACAAGTAGCACTACTCGGTGTCAGTGCCGGCCGCGTGCCCGAGGTGCCCGCTCCTTATCTGCGGTAATCGCGCCCGTTGTGATTGGCGTGCTGTATAATTACAGGCGGCTTTACTTTCCGTCGCGGCGGCCCTCCTTGTTTCACTTTTCCCCTCGCCGCGCGTAGCTCCGGCCTCCTCCGGGCCGCCCATGCGATGCGATGCGCGATGCGCGTCTTGTAATCTAAGTGGGTCGTGTGTGGCGCCTGCTGCGCCTGCCGACACTGCGTTCACACACACACACACACACACACACACACACACACACACACACACACACACACACACTTCTTACCCTGCGAGATGCGCCTCTGCACTGCGCGCACCTAGGGTTTCTAGTCCCGAATGTTTAGAGAAAATTTTCGGAAAAAAAATCAATATTATTTCAGGAAATTTCACAAACTTTCCCAAAAAAAAATTTCTGGAAAAATTCAGGATTTTTTCTCCGAAAACTTCCTTATGAAAACTTGAGGCCTAGAAGCCGTGCTTGAAGCAGTTGTATCGGTTGTGTCCCGCGGCCCCCGCCTCATCCTGACCTCATCCTCATCCTGACCCTGATCCTGTCGCGGCGGCTCCCCATTGTGCCCGACAAGCTGAGGGACCCCTCCCCGCCAGTGTCGCCAGTATTTGCATTCCATTGTGCGGGGCCGGCCGGCCGCGACAGTTCGGCCCTCTCGCTCGCTCCGTAGTGGAGTACCGCACGGGTGCGACAGAGACAGCGCCTCGGCCCCCGCACCAGACCCCGTTATTATTTGCTCTATCGCGCTTTGTATGTAACGAGTCACTTTTGTCTCCGAGGCGCGGCGCGCGGGGCCGGCGGTCTAACGTCCTGCTCCCGCGGACTGTACTAGTGAGACGAGGACAGAGACAGTGTTCCTGCCCGCTGACCCGGCCGGAGCGAGAGAGACGGACGGTGAGGTTGAGTCTTGCGGGAGAGCCGGCCGCCTGGTGTGTCCTCCCGCCGCCTGACATTGACTCAGCTGGTCGTTGACTGCCACCGTGATGCGTGCGGACTGCGGGGTGCCGCCGCTGCCGCCGCCGCCGTGCGCTGTCTCTCTCTGGCCCGCGGCGGCCCGCGAGGTCTTCCGCGGGTGCGAGAGAGACGGAGGGGCTCACGCGCGCCGCCGCCGGTCGCCGTGTCGTCTGCACGGGGCGTCGACGGGCTGCCTGATAGGAGGAGGAGGAGTGGGGGAAGGGGGCGTGTCTGCTATTTCTGTTGGCGCTGTTAACACACCACCGCCGGCAAAACCCTGGGAGAGAGAGAGAGAGAGAGAGAGAGAGAGAGAGAGAGAGAGAGAGAGAGAGAGAGAGAAGCGTCATGCAGGGGGGTCTGCTCTGCTGCTGTGGGACCCAGCCGGCCCCCCAGGCTGATGAGCTCGCGAAGGAGACATGTCAGAGAGAGAGAGAGAGAGAGAGACAGAGGGGGGGGGAGTCAAATATGAGCAACGGCGGGAGGTTCCATCATCTGGTCCAAAAGTGAGACAGGGCGATGCATGGCGTGTGAGAGAGACACACAGAGCCATACCCGCGCTGCTCCGGTCCGCGGCCACAACATGACAGCACAGCCTGGGGGAGTCGGTCCGCCCCGCGCCGCCGAAAAAAAAAAAACAATGATGAAAGCGGGATGTGCGGACAGAAAACAAGTAATAGCGAAGTGATCGAGGGGACGTCACGTCACGGGGGTCGTGTTGTGTGACGGCTTCCCGATGAGGGCCGACGGCGGCCAGCGCGGCCGGCGCGTCACAGCGAGGCGAGTGTTTCGGCGGTGACGAGCGGTGACCAACCCCGCTAGTGGTTTTCCCGAACCGTGACTCCATGGTTTCCAGCGCCTGAGCCTCCTCTGTAGGGCCACCGATACACAGGTCCATTTTTGTTTTCAAAATCCGAAACACAAAGCTTTTTGCTGGCAAAAACTCAAATGGTATACAGCTTTGTAGCTTTTACAATTTAAAAAAAAAAAATGGATTTTTAAAATATATTTTTTTTAGTTATTCTATCGGCCGGTCCGCCGCGGCCGCCGCCGGCCGGTTAGGATGACAGGATATCAGAGGTGCCCTCCTCCTTCTTCCTCCCTCTTCCTGACCGTCGTCGGGCCCCCTCCGGTCCACTCATCCGAAGAGAGAGGAGAGCAGCGGGGCGGAGGAGGAGGGGCTCGCGAGGGAAATGAGAAACAAAAACATGAAAATATGAAGTGCAGCGCGAGCACCGTGTAACCACCAGGAAGAGAGGTGGAGATAGCAGCTCGTTGTCTAGTTTGTTCGGGTTTTCAATCGCACCGGCCGGCCGGACGGACGGGCTAGCTGTGGCCCGTAATTACCCCCTTCCTCTTCCCCCCTCCCCCCCCCCTCTCTCTCTCTCTCACCTCCTCCCTGCCCCCCTCCCCGCCCACTCACTCACGGCGGGAGACGTCGCCGCCGAGCCGCGGGGGAGCTGCGGGGAGAGGCCAACGTTCTCAAAAATAAGACATGACGCTGCCGGCCAGGCGTCGTGTGTTCACTCGGTCCGGAGGGAGGGTTTTAGTTACTCTGCCGGGAACACCGTACGCGCTTTGCTGACGGGAGTGTACCGCCGGCAGCGGGCCGACCCTTCTCGCGGGGCGGCAGCAGCAGGCGGCAGCAGGCGGCAGGTGCGTAGCGCGCGCGTGTGCGGTGTACACCGACATAGGGCACGGGAGAACGGTAGCGCACGGGGCGGGGCGGGGCGGGGAGGAGGGGGGTGGCCCCCATCCGCTTCCGGCCTGTGCGCCGCCCACACACACACACACACACACACACACACACACACACACGCGCGCGCGCGCGCGCGCACGGCGAGCTGGTGCGCCGTCCGCCCGCTTGTCTTCTATAAAGGGGTCGTGACGGAGAAAGAGTGTTTCTGCTAGAGACTATACTTCATCTCTCTCGGAAATAATGTTTGACGTCGGTCGGCATGAGGAGGGGAGGTTTGGGGCGTGTGAGTTGGCACTGCGCTTATGATTTCTAGTTCCTAATTTTTTAAAAGAAGTTCCGAAAAAAAATCGCCATGTGGAATTTTCTGGTATATTATGGTTATATTATGGAGACTAACTGCACTGCGGGCGCCGCACTTGGCATTGCCTTCCTGCCGGTTCAAAGCCTCTGCCAGTGGCAGCAGGCGTAGCGCATCTTGGCTCGCGCCAGCAACAACAACAACAACAACAACAACAACAACTGCAGCGGCAGCGCGGACGCAGCGCGCGGCACGGAACCGGTCTACTCCCTGAACATGGCATTGCGGGTCAGTGGGTAGCGGTGGATAGGGTCGGTACCCACCAGGTGCCCGCGGCGGGTACCGGGCACCGGGTACCGCAGGTACCGGGTACCGCAGGTACCGCCACGCCGCGAGCATCAGTGTGAGTGTGTAGCACCACCGGCCCCGGGGCGGCACCGCTCCGGCAACAAGCTCGGAGGACACGACACATCTCGCACGCGGCACGCGGCACTCCGGGAGCACACGGCCACGGCCAGGAGCCGCGTGTCTCACCGGGGTCCTCTTTCCAGGTCGCAGCGACAGCTTTGGTTTTGGGAGGCACGGCGGCGGCAGGAGCGCGCGGAGGCCGCCGCCCGCGCGGCGTTGCCAGCACTCGACCCGCGATGGCCGTCGGCGGCCCGCCGCGGTGACCTCCCCCGTGGACGACGGCGGCGTGCTTGACCATGGCGTCTGCCGCGACGCCCACCTCGTCCCGCCTGTCGGCCGGCTCCAGGATGTCGTCGTCCGCCGTCATGGACGGCCACTGCTCCACGCCCAGGTCCAGGATGGCGCCGCCGGCGTCCCCCATGGACGGCCTCTGCACCCCGGCGTCGTCCAGGTCCCGGATGTCGTCGGCGTCCCCCATGGACGGGCACAGCACCACGACGTCGACCAAGTCGAGGATGTCGTCGGCCGGGGCGTCCCCCGTGGACGGGAACAGCACCACACGGTCCAGGATGTCGTCGTCGACGGCGGCCATGGACGGGCACAGCACCACGTCGAGCCGCCGCATCTCGCGGAGCTTCCACTCGTGCCTGCGCGGAGCGGCCTCCGTCGAGGATGAGGACACCGACGATGATGGTAAGCGACGGCGCGGGGAGGGGAGGGCCTCTGACGCGGCGGCCGCATCAGGGCGCCGTGCCATGCCATGCAGGCGCCATGCGCCGCCGCGGTCCAGAGAGCGAAACATACCAGCGCCCTCCGAACCAATCCCGCCGCTTGGCTGCGTGCTCGGCGGAGCGTGACGGCCGGTCACATGGCTTCGCACGTCACGGCGCGCTGTCACGTGAGCGGCCGAGGCTGCCGGGGGGGGGGGGCGGCGGGGGTGCCGCGGGCGGAGGGCCGGCCCGGCGCCCGGCGCCGCGGCGATTGCTTGCAAATTCACGCGTCGCTTTGGTGTTTGTCGGCGGCTCAGGCGCGCAGGCCGAGCGGCGCGGCGCGGCGGGGCGACCGCAGCGGCACCGCGCCGGGGACGTCGTCATGTCGTCGGGGGTCACTTTCATGGGCCGGTGCGCCCCGCAAGGGCGCCGCCGCCGCCGCCGCGGTGGACCAATTCTCGATTTGCCATGAGCTGTTTGGCGGTTCGGCTCCGCTGCGCACGCCCCCGCGGCCCCCGCGGCCCCCGACGGCGGGCACCCCGCGCGGCGGCGCGCTGCGGTCTCGTCGGCCGGGGTCCTCCGCCGGCCGCGCCGGGCTGCACGTTATGATGACACCGAAAACCGCACGGCAGTTGGGGGCTCCGGGGGCCGCGGCCGGCCGTGGCCGCCGGGGATAACCAGGAACAGAGTCGTCACCGTCCGGCTGCGTCCGAAGGCCGTGCAGGGAGCGCACCCGGCCGTGGTCAGGCAGGTGCCCGCGGCCACGCAGTCTGGCAACTCTACGGGGCTCGTGTTGTGCCCCGCGGTGTCCTGGCGGTGTCCTGGCCGCGTCGCCCCGTAAGGGCCGCCACCGCCAACCCAGTCCCTGTTGGGGCGCGCGGGCGGAATCGGGGCGCCGCCGCCGCTGCCGCCGGCCGCGCGCCGACTCTGGTGACAGCGACCCAGATTCTATTCTTGAATGGAGGTAGGCAGGACTCGCGCGCACACGGGGAGCCGAGAGAGGAGCAGGGCCTCCTGCGGGGGGCTGGGGGTCCTGCGGGGTCCTGCAGCAGCCCTGTGCCCGAGGACGGCGAGGACGGCCAGGCCCCCTGACGACGAAATCGCTCGCAGGGTGCGGCCGGTCGTTCGGGCTGACTTGATTAGTCGTAATCCTGTGTGCGAGCCTCTGTGTGTGTGTGTGTACAGAGAGAGAGAGAGTGAAAGAGAGAGAGGGGGGGGGGGGGGGGAGGGGGAGCGGGGGCGGCCGGGACCCGTTGCCGCCCGTGGGTTTGTGTCGGATTGTCATAAAAATGTGCGCAACGGAACGGCGGCCCTTAACGAAGAGCAGCGCGGCTTGAGCGTTACGGCGTGCCTTTGTCGTGTTTATCGACACATCTCCATGCGTGTGCTGCGTGTGTGTGTGTGTGTGTGTGTGGCCGTGCGTGTGCGTACGTGTGGGTGTAGGTTTCTTTTGTTGTTCGTCTTGCGCGTGGGGGTGGTGGTGGTGGTGTGTTTGGGCGAGAGAGAGAGAGAGAGAGAGAGAGAGAGAGAGAGAGAGAGAGAGGAGTTTTTACGAAGTGACACGCATGAAGCAGGACCATAGCAGGGCAATATCACCTTGGGAGTACTACTCCGCGCATATCCGAAAACGACACCGTCTAACAACGGCGCCGTACGGTATTTGAACCCGCGCCGTCTGGCGCCCTCGCGGGGGCGTTGCCGTGAGCCGTGCCCCCGTCCTGACCACGCAGCGGCGGCAGGAGTGTAGTGTTGTCGCCCTCCCTGTCCTTCGTCACCGACAGGCAGGGAGCGCCTCGCCTCCCGCCGACGCGGCGCCAGCGAGTCTGCGGGGGACGCGGCGCGCGGCCCGGCGGCGTAGGAGTAGTTTCGCAACGGTGACTGCCTCGCGCGCGCCTCTTGTCTCAGCGGGGGGGAATCCCGATCTGAATCCGAATCGGACGAGAGCAAATAACTAATCCGTCCGCCCCACTATTAGAGGCCGCGGCAGCGGCGGCAGGCAAGGCAGCGCGCTGATTTATGCGGCCGCTTCGGATTCGTGTCGCGTCCCTTTTGTTTGATCAGGGTTCGCCTCGTTGTCCATGCGGGCCTCTCTCTCCCTCCCTCTCTCTCTCCCTCCCTCTCACCCCCTCCCCCTCTCTGTCACCCCCTCTCTGCCTCTCTCCTTGTCCCACTCTCGTTCACCCGCTCACTCAAGGAGGACTAGGCACGGAGGCAACAGGAGGGGAGCATTTGGCAGCCCGACGTCCATTCTTACGCTCTTGTCGTGTCACACAGCGCCGTCCCGTCAGAACGAGCTTTTGCCATTGTCTGAGGAAGAATCACATTTCAAAACACGTCAATGACAAAAAGAATCATGGCAAAAAAAAATATTGACGAAAAAAAAATTGAACGTCATTGACACGTCAATAAGTCAATGTGAATGTGTTGCCCCTTGCTGGCTGGTCTCGAAAAAAAAAAATGAACGACAGTCCGACGAGCGGCCCCTTTCTCCGTCCCTATTTAATTACACGAGACATCCTTTCACCAATATATAGTTTTTGTTTTTTTTCTCTTGTTGTTTTTTTCTGGCTTGGCGATAATTATTGTGTCTGAAACGTTCGCACGTGGCGGTCCGGCTCCCGTGCGGGGACGGGCTGGGACCGCGCCACGCCCCGGGACGGTGCACGGCGGCGGCGCTGGACCGCCTTTCGTTGGAAAGTGGATCCGTCCGGTGACCGCTGCCGCCGCCGCCGGCCCGTCAGATAAGCATAGCGCGGCGGCGGCGACGACGGCGTCTCCGGAATTTCAAATCGAGCCGAACGCGATGAGAGTGATGTTGTCGTTGGTCAGGGACGACGGGAAGGGTCCCGTTGCGCGGGGGCCGTCTGGGGTCGCCGTCGTCGTCCTCGCCGGGTGCCGTTGTCGTATCGCCGCCAGTCGAAGTCCCAGGAAAAAAAATGGAAAAAGTTTTCCAGT